>APFE031345553.1:86479-108767 GCA_000404065.3 Pinus taeda | reverse complement strand
TCAAATAGGCAAAAATCTCTGAAGGATGACAACAATAGGGATTCAGTTCCTAGATTAGCTCCAGTTTGTTGGGAGGGAGTTAATGCCTATATTTGATGTGAGGGAGTTATGAGGTTGTTAGATCCTCTATGCTATATAACAGGCAATCATTCGGATGATTTGCTAAGAGAGTGTGAGGATTTCTTGATGTAATCTCCAATTTGATTAATATATTCTTGATGCCTATGTTTGGTGGACGTAGCCTAGATTGGTTGGGTGAACCACGTTAAATACTGTGTCATATGTGCTTCTGTTGTGTGTTTAATTTAGTTTTGTTGTGCACCTGAACCAAAAATTTTCATATCAACGTAATATTTCTCACAATGCAACCTTCGAGCATAGTTGACCATTATTAACCATGGATGACCATGTTTGATTTTATAAAACATGGTTGGCCATTGTTCACCAAGGTTGACCATGATTTACCATGGTTGGCGATGATTATCATACTGAGGCAATATTTGTCATATTGAGATGTAAATTATAAACCCAAGGTATATAAACTCTAAGATAAATATTATAAACCCTGAAATAAACATGGTTGGCCATGGTTTATTTCTATATAAAGACAATGATTGCCACAATGCAACGTTGGACCATGATTGACCATGATTGTTTTTCATATCAAGAGAATCTATCACAATGTGATGTTAGACTATGGTTGACCATGGTTCATTTTCATATTGAGACAATTATTGTCACAATGCTATATTCGACCATGGTAGACCATGGTTGGCTATGACTAACCATGGCTAACCATCATTAATATTATAGACCCAATGGAATAATAAACCCAATGGATTGATATTATAAACCCAAGGGAGTAATCAACATAAGGGATTAATAATAAACCCCAAAGGATTATGAACCCAACGGAATATATTAAAAGAATGGGACTAATATTATAAACTGAAGGTATATAAACCCTAATATAAATATTATAAACACAAAGATAAACATGGTTTCCAATGGTTGACCATAGTTGATTCTCATATTAATACAATCCTTCTCACACTGTGATAGTGGACCAAGGTTGACCATTCTTAACCATGGTTAATTTTCATACAAACACAATCTTTGTGACAATGTGACGTTCAATCATGGTTAACCATGATTGATCATGGATGACCATGTTTGATTTTATAAAACATGGTTGGCCATGGTTGACCAAGGTTGACCATGATTGACCATGGTTGACCATTGTTGAATATGATTATCATATTGAGACAATCTTTGTCATAATGCGATCTTGGAACATGGTTGAGGAAATGATTTATTTTCATATTGATACACTCTTTGTCACAATGTGACATTGGACCATCGTTGACCACGATTGATTTTATAAAGCATGATTAACCACAGTTAAGCATGGTTGAATAATATTGAACCCAAGGGACTAATATTATAAACCCAATGTATCTAAAGCCTAAGTTAAATATTATAAACATTAAAATAAACATGGTTGACCATCGTTGATTTTCATATTGAGACACTCCTTTTCACAATGTGACATTGGACCATGGCTCGTTTTCATATTCAGACAATCCTTTTCACAATGTGACATTGAACCATGGTTGTCCATGCTTGACCATGGTTGAGAATATTATTGATTTTAATATTAAGGCAATCTTTGTCACGATAGGACGTTGGACCATGGTAGAGTACCATTGATTTTATAAAACATGGTTGACCATGGTTGAATAAAATTAAACCCAAGGGACTAATATTATAAACCCAAGGTATATCAACCCTAAGATAAATATTGTAAACACTAAAATAAACATGGTTGACCATGGTTGGTTGTGGTTGATTTTCATATCGAGGCAATCCTCATAACAATGTGACAGTGGACCATGCTTGACCATGACTGATTTTCAAATTCACAAAATCTTTTTCACAATGTGACATTGGACCATGATTGACTATGGTTGATTCTCATATTGAGACAATATTTGTCACAATCTGATGTGGGACTATGGTTCACCATCATCGTTGTTATAAAACAAATGGAATAATAAATGCTAGGTATTAATATTAAAAGCCTAAGGTATATAAAACCTAAGATAAATATTATAAACCCTAAAATAAAGTAAATATGGTTGACCATCGTTGACATTATAAACCCAAGGGAATAATAAACCCTAGGGATAAATACTAAAAACCTAAGGGACTATAAACTTAAGTGAATAACATTAAACCCTAGGAATACCAACCCTTAGATTAATAAACCCACAGGATTGATATTATAAACCCAAGGGATATAAATTATAATGTATATAAACCATATAATCAATATTATAAACCCTAAAATAAACATGGTTAATCGTGGTTGAATTCCATATTAAGGCAATGCTCATCATAATGTGACATCGGAAAATGGTAGACCATCCTTGATCATGATTAATTTTCATATCGAGACAAACTTTTTCACAATGTGACATTTGACCATGGTTGATTTACATATCGAGACAATCTTTGTGACAATGAGACGTTCGACCATGGTTCACCATGTTTGATTTTATAATACATGGTTGACCACGATTGACCATGGCTAACAATGGTTAACCATGATTGTCCATGGTTGACCATGATTTTCCATGGTTGACCATCATCATTGATTAATCAAGGTTTATCATGGTTGATGAATTTCAACAATGGTTAATTATGGTTTACCACTGTTTACCATGGCTAATCATGGTTGACCATGGTTGAATGCGATTGACCATAAAGATAGAGACCATGGTCTACCATATTCAAGCATGATTAGTCATCATTGATCATGGTTCACCATAGAGACATTAATTAACCATTATGACCATGGTTGATGATGGTGGAGCAAGCTTGACTATGGAAGATAATCGTTGAACATGGCTGATCATGGTAGATGATGGTTGACATTGATTGATAATGTTTTAACATTGTTGAGCATGTTTGACTGGATTCAACCATGGTTGACCATATTCAATTTTATTAATCTAGTAGTAATTTTATTAATTTATTAATTATAATTCATTTAACATAATTTATTTATAATAATTAATAATAATACTAATGAAAATGTTAATATTTAATTTAAAACATGCTTAAATTAATGGTTCAATGTTATCCAATATTTTAAATTATAAATGTTTTTAATTAAAATTATTTAAAAAACTTATTTGATAATCGTTATTGATAAATTATTAAATAATATAATTAATTAAAATTTTTTTGTTATTTATTTAAAATAATTGAGGATATAAATCTTTTCCTTCGATTTAGTGAATTTTTATGAATATTTTACATATTTTAGAGATAAAATTTTACTATCCATTTAATAATTACTAAAAATTTGAATTAGGATTGTAAAATATGATAAATGTAATAATAATTATTCTTAATTCCTTTAATATGGTAGTAAAATATTTTTTGCTTTCTACATGGCCATTTTCACATTTCTTACTGATGCCTCTAAATTATAAGCATTAATAAAAATTTTGGTTGGTTGTTGTTTACCACGATAGACACAGGAAAAATGTATTTTGTTTTTATATGAATGTCCTTTTTGACAGGGAGAAAAATAAATTTCATATTTAAATTAAAGTTTTTTTTTCCAAAAAAAGTGTTAAAATAATAAATCTTTCCAAAAATTATAAATTATATAATTTTTAAACATTTAAATATTAATAATTATATATATAGTATATTGCAAATGAATTCTGTGGTTCTGAAAGTAATATAAGAGATCTTATTACCCATCTACCAACATTGCAAAAGTTACCGTAATACTGTGTGAACAAACTATACATATTAAAAGCCAATAACATAATCCTGTACTAAATGATCGAATTAGCTTCAGAAAATCCCATCAATGCATATTTTCAGTAATCCTATTACAGAGACTTTGGTAAGTACATATTTTCAATCCAACATAGAAAAAAATTCAACTCATGCATATTTTCAATACCCAGGTAAGTACATATTATTTCAACAGTGTTGTTATTTTGTAGCTATACGACAACAACGTAAAGTCAAACCAATGTATTTAAACATATTCCCTACAAAGTACATCCTTGCCAGACATGGAGAACAAAAGGGAAATCTGAAACTTGGCTCCAATTCGTTACTGAAGACGATAACTGAAACTTGCAATAGTGAAGAGAAGGAATCCATGGAGAACGCTAATAAGAATATAAAAAATTAAAAGGAAGTTGAAAAGTACCGGGGAATGTGAAGAGTCATGGGATATTGAAAAGTAGTAAAAAAGCTGAAAGGTAACCCCACACCCCTAGTACATTTATATTTTTTTCAAGAGGACTTTCACCACTTAAGCTAGGCTAGTAATTAGATAGTTATTTTGTGTTTGGGAAGCTGAATGCATTCTCCTTTTGGTAACTTGTAACGTAAGTGATTGTGAAGCTAGAGTTTTAAAGATGATATGAACAGTATTCGTTCAACTATTGGATTTTGATGAACTTGTTGTACATGTACTTTAATGGGAAATCATGTTAATGAGAAGTTTTTCACTTCATGAATTGCTTCCCATGCATTCCTCTGTTGTCTATGTTATGTAACTAGAGTTTTAAAGATGATATGAACAGTATTCGTTCAACTATTGGATTTTGATGAACTTGTTGTACATGTACTTTAATGGGAAATCATGTTAATGAGAAGTTTTTCACTTCATGAATTGCTTCCCATGCATTCCTCTGTTGTCTATGTTATGTAACTAGTATTCCAATCATGTATGCATGTCTGTTTACATACTAGTTACATGTTGAGAAAATAACTCATTGCATGTAGCTTGTATGTGATTTGAATCTATGCTCTTATCTCCATGTAAAAGTTAGTAATTGATTGTGAACTAATTTTCAATTAGTTATTAGAAATTTCCTTCTTGTGTGTGTCTTAGTTAGTCTTCGCTATTTGATTCTCTCTTAAGGCATACTTTTCCTCATTATTATGTTATTACTTTCATGTATTAGGTTATGCAAGTCAACGATTAAGGGACGATTTCGTCCATATTCTTTTGGAATTTTACATTTAGTCTTACAATTATTTCTCTTCATTTGAAAGCCAAGAGAAACACACACACACGGTGGAAATTAGGCCCATAAATTGGATGGGGCTCTTATACAAAGTGATGTGAGGTCTTATTGGTACTTCACATTAGGGAGCCCTCTCTATTGTTGACGGTTCATTATGGCCCCTCAACAAAAGGCTAACCCTCGATTGATGCAAATTTAGATGAATTTTGGATGCAAAATGTGGGTTGTTATAGGAGTCCCAGTTTTGCTATAGGAGACAGTCTAGTGAGCAAAAAAATGCACTATGGATTTGGTTTGAAGGAAGGATGAGCTAAGTGGAGGCAAAAGGATGGTTAATAACTCATTCCCATGCCCTTATGCTAGTTATAGAAAATTTATTCAACAAAGGGGCAACTACAGGGATTCATATAGATCTGTAAAATCAAAAATTGTGTAGTGATAGCATACATAAATGATGAACAACAACTACTTAATAAAAAATAAAATAAAATAATGTATGAAAATAAATTCCATCTGCACAAAATAATTACTATTAGGTGTACCAAAACATTCTGCATAAAAAGAGTTGTAAGCAAGTTAACTAATTACCCTGTAGAAAACAATGTTCATAAATGAAATTGCAGAAATAACTAACTGAACTAATGCATAAAAGGTAAGAGTACAAAGAGGAGTCTTAAGCACCTGGTATGGGCCCTAACCAAAGGAGGATTAGATCAATGAATAGATAACATTCTAATTACCAAATATGCCTTTCATTGATTAGAAAATGTATTTATACATGAAAAGTTGTAGAAATGGGACTTCTAGCCCAATGCCTCTACTAATTTGACTATTGTTTCATTTTTACTTGAAAAAAATAACTCCTAATGGACTACTAAAGCCCTATATTTATACAATATAGATGAGGGGAAGCCTCCTTGAAAGGAGGATTGCTTTCCCTCCAAATTCCCTAAAATTCGTGATCTTATTCCTTGAGTGACCTCAAAGCTATATGGAGAAGTAATAAGTGCTTTAAGCTAGCTGAGTTTGGTCATCGTGCAATAGGGTATAGGTCCTATAAACTTCTCTAATAGGGTATCCTCATGATTTATTCCATATCTCCTCAATATCCAACATCGTAAACACATTAGGCACACAAAGTATGATCAACATCTCTGACCTTCCTGAGAACTTATTAAGATAAAAAAATATTATTAAGTGGAAATAGAGAGGTCTAATGTGCCTAGGAAAGGTTATATGGGCCTTATGTTGTACCCAATCGGGAGTCCCATCATACGCCCCTATTGAAATTTTTGCTCATCCTCTGAGAAAGAATCATATTTTCTATGCTTCTCTTTGATGACCCATGTAATGTCCTATATCGTGCTAGAAGCGGTTGTCTCCACTAGATGAAAACCTGCATTTGTCTCAATTTCATTCCATTCTCTCACCTCTTCCTCTTGGCTTGGATGTTCCTGAAGTCCTAGCAATAAAGTAGGATTAAATCTAAGCCCAAACCATTCGGTCTCAAGTTTCTAGATGATTCTTTTATTTAAGGAATGTATTGTTAGTGCAAATTGCACCTTGTCAAGGGAATGATATTCCCTGATCTTCATGTTGCAGGGAAGTGGCTATCATTTCCTCTGAAAAGCCTATGAATTATCTTCTCCCAATATTCTTAATCTATTCTCAAAATTCATGATGGACTCTTCCTACCTTTACTTGCAAATATTCGCCATTTTAGCGTCTAGAAGTGAGTATGGTTGGATCAAGGTGTTTTGGTCTTATCCAAAGTGGCTCTTTCATTTATATGGCTAATGATCTCTTTAATTCTTCTAAATTGATCTCTTCATGCCTTAGCCATGATGCTAGGGCCATCAGGTTTGCATCACATTCCCATATGGTCATATTAGGTAGCACTAAGTTCTGAATGTATAACCCATCAATCTTGATCTTTTATACTACATTAATGGAAAAACCCAATAAATTCTCTAACATTCTATGGAGGGAGGGAATCTCTTTGTGCAAACATTTTGATTTGGAATCGGAACCCTTTATCCTTTATAAATAAGGAGTATGATATTGATGGTTACCTACAAATCATTTCTTCCATTGAAATGTGTGCCATGATGCCTAAATTGTTTTCAAGAATTACAACTTGAGCTTCTGTCTCTTGTAGTAATATTTGGGTTTGCTACAACATGGCACTAAAATATATTTTCTCCTTTTCTAGGTGGTCTCACTTGTTAACTTCATAAAATATGAGGAGTGTCATCTCCTCTCTCATCCTTTTCATTTATTATTCCATTTTTCTAACATCAAAAACTCCCTTAGACTTTGTAATTTTCTACTATCTATGAGTTCTAGTCTTTTATTCCGCAACCTCAAAGAACAAGATCACTGTTAATTGAGTAGGGAGTACTTTCCTTACCTCAATCTAGGAGTATTAGGACGAAAATCCTTTTGAACAATCTTGTGGATCTATTTTGTGACGTTGTAGCCCTCAAAGTTGTTCCTGTAGCCCTTCAAGATGCTCCTATAGCTTTGTTGTTTGCTCCTATAACCTTTCAAGATGAGTGCTTGGTACTTCTAGTATTAATTGCAACTCATTTCCCTTAGGAGGTGTTGGTTTTACCATTGATGTCATTGGTGTCTTCCTTTCTTCTTTTTTATTATCTTTCTTCTCAGGGCCAGGATAGTCTTCAATGGTTATAGAAGTTAGATATGGGGCTTAGGTTTTCCAATAAACCATATTCTATAGCTCTTTCTTGTTATAAAATAGATAGAGGGTTCTATTGATCTACTTTCCTTGGGTGTTGATGGAGTGCTTATGGTTGCTATAGTAGTAGAAAACTCCTTCTCTTCCTCCTCTAGATTTTCTTCCCCTTGTGCTACAATTCTTTCTAATACCTCCTTCCTCTTCCTAGCTAGATTCCTTGATGATTCAATGTATTTTTGAGGCTTTAATAGCTTTTTCTATGTTGCTGGTTCTTCAACTTGGAATTTTAACTCAGCTAATTATAGCTTAGCCAATTTTGTTTCAACTAATTTTGTCTCTGTAGGTGGCTCTAATATCTCTAGCGATTGTTCTACTGACCCTATTTTTCCCTATATTTCTACCTTTGTTTCCGTGTATATTTTGCCTTTTCTTTTGTCTTAGTTTCTACCTCTACTTCTAACTATGTTTGAGGCTTAGCTTGGCCTTCCAATAATGTTTGTTTATACATATCAATTAAATCTACTAAGGAGATAGGTATTTTTAAGTGCACCAGGGCATCCATGACAGTTAGCCTAATCAAGTAATGCTAAGCTAAGTAATTATGTTTCCCTTGCTTTAATTTGTGCCCATTTCCTTCATGGATTGAAGAATAAAATGTGCGATGCTAATTTTTTCATGGACATGTAAGTTAGCTTGGAATTTGAGTTGGTATAGGAGCCTAAAATAGGAGGCATATACAATTCTAAATATCTAGGCTTCATAAGAAATGTATTTAAGGATGTGATATGCAACCTCATTCCATCGTTGTGGTACGCTTTCCCTCTTGATTCAATTCTTATCTTCTTTAGATTGTTCATTGGGGAGGAAAATTCCTCTCTTAGCACTCATTGCTTCATGCATTTCTTCCATAATCCATTTTTTTGGAAACTAGTATAATACTGAGAGCGGGGTGAATCAATATCGTAGGAATTTTTACCACTTTAAAAAATTTCTTTCACTTTGTGTAGGAACATTGGGATACCAATAAAAACTTTAGAAATTAAATAAATATCATGACAAGAAAAATATCAACAATCAATGGAACACACAAAACAAATAAATTTTCAAAACTACTCTTCAATTTATTCATAGAGCAAGCTACAACTTGTTGCTACAATTATCTGGTTACAACCAGTAGGAAGCTTCAACTCCATGATTTACTGGCTACAACTTAATGGAGCTACAACCCGAACTATTTTTGAGCACCCACTATAAGGAGCACCAACCCCTGATTTTTCAAACTATAACTTGCTTGGTACTCACTAGGTCATCTTTCAACCATTTTCATACTAGAGCCATCAATTCCTTCTCTGCTTTCAAAGTAAAGCAATCTCCTCCTCCTAAATCACAAATTTCTTTAGAAACCTATTATCACTAAGAAACACCATAGAAATCCAACTCAATCACACCTAAACTCATATCACTTCTCTAAAAAACTCATTTATCATGCTTGCTCAAACTTGCTCATATCGAAGCTTTTTGGCTTGATATTTTTTCCTTCTTTTTCTTTCTTTAATTCTACATGAATCCTTATTTTTTCCTTTCCTTTTCTCATATCATTCTTATGGATGTTGACTATAAGTTATTTAACTTTAACCACATTTTTCTATAGGTTGAACTAGGTTTATTTGCTCAGTTTTGCAATTCTGGTCCTTTAACAACTTTTAGCTGGGATTTTCTAATTTCATATGTAGTTAACTTTGGCCTTAACTCCCAAATTAGCTTGAAAAACTGACAACTCTATTGTTTTTATCTTAAGTTCCTTTCACTCAAGCACTTTAACTATTTTCCAGCCATAGGACCAGGTCTTTGAAACCACCGTCCAAACCCTTTAGGAGCTAATTTGTGTTTTACCTATCGAGGACAAAATTATTTTGTTTTATGCTCCATGCCCTTGGTCTATTTCTACTTGAAATGACCAATGGTTAGGTCTTGGCCAGTAGCCCCTCTATCTCAGTGCATTCCCTTATGCCTTTGTTATAAATCATCAGGTTTTATTTGTTGGGTCAATGTGTCTCGTGGGGACCCCCTCGATGCCTCCTAATAGGTTGTTGTTACATTATTTTTATGTCCTCCATGTCGCGATGCCCACTGCTCGGTGCTTCCACTACACATCATTAAAAAAATTGTCAGGTTCAACACTTTGGGACTATTTGTCTAGTAGGGTCCACCTGCTACTATCGGGGGCCAATAAAAATGTAGTCGGGCTTAGTCAACTTCCACGCTTACCCGACGCCTCTTTCCTGACACATCCCTTGTGCAATTCTTTAAGTCTTCTTGGCTATGTCCACCCGAATGATGTCACAATGACATTGACCGTGCTACATGTTAGCCTATTATTGTGACATGTGTCACTCGAATATGGGCATTTTGGTAACTTGAAAACATCAAAACTAGATGACATGTGTCCTTCTCTCATTAGATGTGTTGACATCATCGCCTTCATCGTCTTAGCCTATTGTGTGCTTCCACCTATTCTGTCAAACAGAGAAAGGGTCCTCAAATCCTTGGCTTTGAGACTAGTTACTTTGTTAAAATATTTAAAAAAAAACCAGTGGGTTCAAGCATCGACACTACTCCATTTTGGTTTGTGGTATATGGAGGAGAGGTCCAGGGGTGTATCTTCGACATTTATCTACGCGATTGGTGGTATGAGAAACCACCTCCCCATGTCTCAAGGCCTAACAAGACTATGGTTTGTAGGCCTACTAGAATCATGCCATGTGTGCCTCACCCCTATCACTGAATTCTTAATCCTGTGCTCCCTAACAATCTTCCAGGATCATACCCATTGGGCTACCTCCATCAGGCGAGCCTACCAAGTGGTCTCCTCTGCTCGCATCCCATTAGACAATGCTCTGCTGTTGTGTCCTAGCACTAGGCTCCCATTCCATTCCTTTTATGCACCAAAAGAGTTGTGTCAGGGTGAATATCATCGAGCTATACCTCCATCAGGATGCTGTCATATGATGGAATTATCCCGCTTCACACATCCCAATGCTTAAAACTATATGCCATTACCATACTGCCACGATAACTCCTCTAGGTGGGTTCCACCAACTCCTAATAAAAATTCTTTTCACTACTCTGTTGGCGCTCCAAGTCAGCCCTGGCCTACTTTTAACCACTCGACCACACTATCTAATAGGTTGGAGCTTGTGCCAACTTTTGCGATGCGCCAAGAGGTTCCCAACCACCTCTTATCTCTACTAGGTTGACTTTTAGGCTCGCAAACTTTAACTAGCACTATCTTTTGATCGAGGAGGCCAATTTCGAACTTTCACATATCACTGGAAAGCTCTTTCTGAGTAATTTCTTTATGGATGGGTACCATGTACATCTACGATGATCTTCTACTCTAGAATAGGATCCAATGCCCAACACCATTACTAATACCATGTTGATCCATACTGCTCCTTAAAGTTGCTTCCTGAGACCTTCTTTAACACTAGTGCTACTTGTTGCATCAATGAACACCCTATTTCCATCATCCTGTTGACATGAATGGAAACATATTTCAATAATATCCCCCTTTTGAATTGATAGAAACACCAATATCAAATAAAATATCCTCATCAAATATAATTGGTTCTTTTGAGTGTTTTTCCCCATGAGATGTACTTCTCTTTGTTACTTATTTTTTTGTTGTTGTGATGTTTCTACTCTTGCAATTGTTGGATCACTAACACCTCTACATGACCCATGTATCTCTCCTTTTCTTATTTTGTTTGATTTCTTTTCTCCCCCTTTGACATCAATGGAAAAGACACCAACATTCCCCCCCCCCCCATCACCAAACTCCTTCAATCAATAATATTTCTCTACCATGTTGATCATGTAGACCTAGCAGCTACATCTTGATATGTTGAAGGTACAATAGTTGCCTTTTTTTCTCTTGAAGGAAGAGATAGTGTAGCGAGGCGAGAGGAACAACTCCTAATCTTTGCCTCAATTACTCAAAAATTTCTCTAGGAAGTGGCTTGGTGAAAATATCAGCAACATGTTCTTTTGTAGGAACATACTCCAACTTCACAATCTGAGTTGCAACTTTCTCTCACAAGGAATGATACTTGATTGGAATATGCATTGTATTGGAGTGAAAAACTGGATTCTTAGACATGTTGATTGCGCTTGTGTTGTCACGAATAATGGGAATAGGTTGAGTATAAAACACTTTTACATCCTGCAAGATCTGCTTCATGCGCAAAATTTGAGTACAAAAATAAGCTACTACAATATATTCTACTTCAGCTATATATAAGAAAATGGAAGCTTGGCTCTTGCTCAACTATGAAACTAGACATTCTCCAAGAAAGAAAGCACCACCACTTGTTTTTTTCGATCACCTACATCACATGCCCAATCAGCATCAGTAAAAATAGTAAATGAAAAATATTTACCTCTGGGGTCCCATAATTCATAGTCCATTGTTTCTCTAAGATATCTAAGAATCCTCCTGGTTGCTTGTAAATGGCTTTGTCTAGGAGCTACTTTGAATCTTCCAACTATATAAATTTCCTACATGATGTCTAGTCTTGATTTTTTCAAATATAAGAGACTTACAATGATGGATCTATATAAACTATGGTCCATTGTTGGAGATTCATCTATCTTACTATGTTTGCAAACTATCACCATTGGAGTACTCACTAAAGAGCATTCTTCCATGCCAAGTTTCCTTAGCACTTCTGTTGGGCAATAAATCTGCTTACCCATTAACATGTATCTATTATGCTAAATCTATGAGGTGACCCTCATTTCTTTATCTATTGGAATATTTAATTAATGAAGTAAAGTCACAAGGGTTTTACCTATGCGAGCCACTAAAATGTATTATGTCCACAGATTCTGGAGAATAGGTGTTGATCTTCGAGCATATGGTGACATTTCTGCAATTCACAGTAGCCATTCAATAGCACTAAAATAGCATAACCAGCTTGCAATTGTTCCCAATCCATTTTTGATCATTTCTGTTCTCGCTTTCTCGGCACTAGTGTTGTTTTGAATTTATGTATATTTCTTCGCATGTAGTTGCTGGGTTTCGGGGGAAGATGTTATCACCCCTGTATTGTATAAAAGATGGTTCATTCCTGTGTGGCGAGGTTAGTCATACCAGAAGATGTATTGTAACAGTTTTCTTCATACTAATAAAATATAGCGCTCTATTGTTTGATCTTCAGTTGTGCATAAACGCAGCCCTGATCAGAGATCTGGGCACGCTCTTCTGATTAGGTGTTGCATGTGTCCTTTTCATGTGTTGTTTTACTTGTTACATTTATATCTTTATTGTTGTTGCATATTACATGGATTGTTGTGAATGCCTTTTTAAGTTCTGCAATCCATTTATGTCACTGTTACAGTGATGTTTTGATTTCTTAACGACAAACCCTTGGTTGATGTAGAATGTAATCTTGCTCTTGCATACACCTTGCATGTTACCTTGGAAGAAGTACGCACCCGAATTTATGAATAAATGTAGGAAAAGGGTTGACGAATTTGTTCATACCTGGACACCAACATTTTGGCACCGTTGTTAGGTAAGGCTAACAAGGTGCAAGACACAATCTATATCGACCATAGGGTCAATCTCTTGTCCTCGGGAGAGAACAAGTTTTCCCACTCTACTCCAGGTCTTGATTGTAGTTATTTCTTTGTTTTGTTGTTTTTATTTTCTTGTACCCATTTTTAGGCCTAATCTCTCATCTTGGGGAGGGAGTGGTATTTTGACGCCCTTCTCCAGGCCCTGAGTTTAAATTATTTACATTCTTGTTTGTTTGATTTTGGGAAAACCAAATCTCTTGTCCAGGGGAGGGACTGGTCCTTTGACCCCCTGCTTCAGGTTCTGAGTGTTGGATTCCCTTGTGTGTATTATTTTCTTTTGTTTTGGTTCTTGTCCTGGGGAGGGAAGGGTCCTTTGACACCCTTCTCCAGGCCCTAAACCCTAGGTTTTTTTCTTTAAGTTTTTTCCTTTCCGCTTGATCTGTCTTCCCGGGGAGGGAATGGTCTTTTGACGCCCTACTCTAGGCCTTGAGCATTGTGATGATATCGACATTCTCATCCCATCAACTTGTATGAACAGAGATTTGAATAAAAGGGGCAGAGGAAGAGCCCCAAAGAAGGGAGGATAGGATTTGGGAAGGAACACATATATCCAACAAATCATCATGAAAGTTGAATTAGAGGCACCTTCTCGTGCTGTTGTAAGGCCGGCTATATGGAAAAGATCCGAAGGGAAAATTGTAGCAACCAGTGTTGTCCATAGCACCCCCTACTAGTTCAATACACTAGACCCTTCCACCAGCCGAAGAGACAAGCAGCAGTACACTTGATAAAGGGGTACCCTTGCTCGTAGCAAAAGAAGAAGAAGTTTCAAGTAGAACATTTGGGGAACCGACCCATTCCAGTAGGATGAAGAGGTTGCAGAGAGGACGTCTGAAGGGTCAAGCCATTATTACAGAAGGGGAGAAATTGTAGGGATATTTCTATCACCAAAGGATATAGGGAGTTCTGTTAAGACAACTCAGACCCCTGCGATAAGGTCCCTTCCATCATTTCCTACGGAGCCTTGCCGAATCCCCAGTGAGTATTGGAGGATATTCATGGCACCTACAGCCTCCACTATTGACTTCCCAATTGGGGATCTTGGGATGGCACACGAAAAAATCCCATTCCTTTAACAATTTTACCTAGCTTTCATGGGCTTACTTTAGAAGATCCCGACATGTTTTTGTTTGAATTTGACATTGTGTGTATGGGATATGATTATATAATGGATGCTCAGAAATTGAAAATCTTCCCTACTACGCTAAAAGGGATAGACCTGTGATGGTTAATGGGTCTCGGGGGAAGGACTATCACAACATGGGAGGAGATGAAAACTTCTTTCCTGGAGAAGTACCAGGATTACTATAAACTACAGGACATTAAGGAAGAACTTTTCAAGTTTACACAGAAAGAGGACGAAAATATGGAACACTGTGTGGAACGCTTTAAATACACATTGCAAAGATTAGGTCACTCTGACCTGGATAAGGACATTTTGAAAATTATCCTTCTCCAGGCCTTTTAAGAGGACTCTTTGGAATTTTTAAATATAGTTGGAAAGGGAGATATATCAAAGGAGAGCTTTGACACCATCTGTGAATTGTGCATCTAGTGCTTAAGGGGAGTTGCGAGGAATAAACAAGGGATTCGGTCAAAAAAGTATATGGTGGAGGTGTTACAAAAGAAAAAATTGGAAATTTGCTGCATAGCTTGAGGACTGATACCCTAAGTACCCTGTCGCAACAAATAGACACGCTGCAGGTAAAATAGAAATAGCTAGAATTGGAAACAATTGTGGCTATATTTTTCCCAAAGTGTAGGAAGAAGCACCCACAAAGGGAATTCCCATTAAACTCTGTAGAGGAGTGTGCAAACTGTGAGTTGAATCATGTGACAAGTTCATGCCCATCCTTTTCGAGATTGAAAGCAATTTTTCAAGGGACAGGCGAAGAGATGGAGCAGCTATACTTTATGGGACCTAAACATCCATGGCAACCTCAGCCATCAATGGGAAATCAAGGTATGTTTCTGGATCCATCCCAGTATTTTAGTAATTTTATCATGGGTCCCCAGTCCATGCCTTATCCACTTATGTGGCCCCAGTACCAGTTTCCACCTTAGCAGCATTGGGCTCCTCAAGCTAGTTCAAGTTCCTCGTGAGCTTCTAACTGGAGAGGACCATTTCCTCCTGGGGAGTTTCCCCAGTCAATGCCACATAAAAAACTCTAGTTGCCCTCTAATGTAACCCCTGGTAATCATCATGTTTGTCCTCAACTTCCCATCCAACCCAATCCAAATCCTAACAATAAAGGGGCTCAGCAAGCTGACACCCTCAACCTACCTTCATACAGCATCTCCAACGCAAAATTGTATGAGATGAATTTAAGATCTAGGCAAGTAGTAGATGCTCAACCCTCACTTGATATCACTGAACAAGTTGGAAATTAGGTAAAGGAACCAGAAATGGTTGAAGAGGAATCAAACCAAGTCAGCAAAAATCATACACCTCCTAAGCCACTAGTTACTCAAAAACACCATGCTGAACCACCCTATCCAGAAAGGTTGGCTTTGAGTAAATAAATCCCTCAAGATGAGTTCGATTTGTTATGGGAGCTACAAAATTTGTTTGTTAAGATTCCCCTACTGCAAGCTATGAGGGATGTACCTATATATGTAAAAACTCTCACGGAATATTGTGCTAAGAAGCCTAAAAAGAAATCAAGGGACCCACTCACCATTTATGTGGTGGGAAAGCTATCTGATTTTATGATCGGGAAGATCATGCATGTGAAATATGGGGATCTGGGGAACCCAATTTTAACCGTGAAAATTAATGGAATATAAATTCCAAATGTGTTGGTAGATTTAGGCGCTGCCATAAATGTCATTACTGTTGATACTATGCAGGCATTGGGTCTTCAGAACTTGAAACCTACAACCACTATTTTAGAGTTGGCAGATCGATCTATGGTTAAACCGGTAGGGAAGTTTGAAGATATTACAATCTCAGTTGATTCATGGCACTAGTGCTGCAAATGTAATCCCTGGCTGGTGGCCATCCCCTAATTCTGGGAAGACCGTGGCTGGCAACTGCAGATGCTTATATTGGGTTTCAATCTGGACATATGGTTATCTCGAATGGACAGAGTACTAAGAATTTACTGTTATATCCTCCTGCAAAACTTAGTCCATCAGCAAAACCATTGGCCTGCAAGAAACTTTTACCAAAGGAAGAATCTAAATTTGAAAATGAGGAATTAAGGCCAGTCCTTACTATTGGACGGGCCCTTCAGTTGAAAATAGAAACATAAGATGATACAATTACCACCTTTATTAGTAATCCCTGTTATGCTTCAGACTCAAATCAACGAATTCTAGAGTCCATATTGAGCTATGAAATGCAAGAAAGTATCGGAACAGCTGATGGATTCGATGAGCTCCTTACAACTACATCCCATGATGGCATTTCAGTGGACATAGAGCCATGGAAGACCCTGAATATCAATCCAGATATGTCAAAATACCAGACGGAATAGCTCTGGATGTTCTTCAAGAGCACAAGGAAGTGTTTGCCTAGGACTATACAAACATGAAAGGGATTCTTGCCAATTTATGCACCCATCATATATACATCAAAGAGGACTGTCGTTCTGTGAGATAGCCTCACAGAAGGATGAACCTTGCTCTAAAAAACATTGTCAAGGAAGAACTTCAAAAGCTACTGGATGTGGGATTTATCTACCGCATTTCAGACATTTAATGGGTTTCCCCATTAGCGATGGTTCCTAAGAAAAACAGTAAATGAAAAATATGTGTGGATTACATAGAGTTAAATAAGGCAATGTAGAAAGACCATTTTCCATTACCATTCATTGACCAAGCCTTGGATACTCTGGTTGGGAAGAAGTTCTTCTCCTTCCTGGATGGATTTAGTGAGTATAACCAAATCCAGATAGCCCCTGAAGATTAGGATAAAGCCACTTTCACGTGTCCTTGGGGAACTTTCACATAATGAGTCCTCCCATTTGGTCTCTGTAATGCACTTGAAACATTCCAAAGGGAAATTTTGGGGATTTTCTTTGATCTAGTAGATGACAGTGTTGAGATTTATATGGACGATTTCACTCCATACGGGGATTCATTCAAGGAGGGATTGGAAAATCTAAGAAAAGTACTTGAAAGATGTAAACAGGTGTGTGTCTCCTTGAGTACGATAAAATGCCACATGATGATGAAGGAAGGAATAGTTTTGGGACATTTACTTTCAGTTGCTAGAATTCAAATGGATCTAGCTAATATAAAGGTAATATTTCACTTCCTGATACCTAAAACACCCACACAAGTACGTAGCTTTATTGGTTGTGCTGGTTATTACAGGCGCTTTATAGAAAATTTTGCTAAAGTAGCCCATCCACGTTTTCCATTACTGACAAATGATGTAGATTTTGTATGGACATATGACTGTGATGTAGCCTTTGTGAAGATCAAGGAACTTGTCTCTAGTGCTCTGATCCTTTGAGGGCCGGACAGGACATTACCATTCCATATCCATGTGGATGCTTCTCAGACATCAGTTGGGGCAGTTTTGGGACAGAAAGTGTATAAGGTACCATATGCAGTCTACTATGTTAGTAAGAACTTGGCTCCAGCTGAGTTGAACTACACAGTCACTAAAAACAAATTCCTTGCTGTCATGTACACCATCAACAAGTTCCGGCATTATATTACCAGGTACCCCACCTTTGTATATACTGATCATGCAACAATCAGGTATCTGATGAATAAATCCATTACTCGTGGTCGTATTACAAGATGCCTTTTATTACATCAAGAGTTTGACATTAACATAGTAGATAAACCAGGTAAGGATAATGTGGCTGCTAATTTTCTATCTAGGCTAGAAAATAATGTTGAAGGTACCCATCAAAGATAGTTTTCCAGATGAACATCTTTTTGCAATTTCTGCTAACACTCTGTGGTATGCAGATATTGCTAGCTATCTTGCTACAAGGAAGTTACCTTGTCATTTTTCAAACAGGGATCAACGGAAAATTATTCATCAAAGTACCTGATATTCGTGGATGGTAGGGTACCTCTTTCATACACGGGTTGATCAACAGATTCGGTGCTGCGTATCAAAGGATGACATCTATGAAATACTGAACATTGCCCATGATGGCCCTTGTGGAGGACATTTCACAGATAAAAGAACAGACCACAAGGTGCTACAAATGGAATACTATTGGACTTCTATGTTTCACGATGACTGACATTATGTCTGAAGATGTGACAACTGTCAATGAATGGGACAGCTTAGGAAATCAGATGAGATGCCACTACAACCCCAGATATTCCTTGAACCTTTTGAAAAATGGGCCATTAACTTCGTTGGACCTTTCAACCCACTATCTCACCAAAAGGTTTACATTCTGGTCTACACCGATTATGTAACTAAGTGGGTGGTGTTAACACCCAGGTTGTTCCCTGTGACTCCCAAGGGAATACGGCCGGGGTAACTACTAACCAATCTTTGGACTACAGCTTCTAGCCCAGCTGTAATCAGAGAGGGCTCTCTCTATAAGGTTTGTCACTGTTTTAGTGGAGTTTTTAGGCTAGTTATGAAGTGAATGTTTGATTGTTTTTTATGTTTGGTTGGGAGGATGATTCTGATAGTTTTAGAGTGTTCTCTGCAGGTGAAACTAATCCATTGGGCAATGGGGTCTGTAGCTGTTGTTTCCTTGAGATCCTGGCTTAAGTGAAGCTGGAATTACAGGGCCTGTATGTATTTCATAAAACAAACTGTAAATTGTGAGGGTGAAATGAGAAACAACTAGCAAAGAGCATTTAAGAATTCTTTACTGAGCTGGAATGTGGGAAAGGGATTTATTACTCTATTACTTAGGAGCATTACTTGAATTACTGAAACAATAGATTACTGTGATGATATAGTGTGAAAGGTAGCATTTAAGAATTACTCTTTCGTTACCATAACTGAAGAAAACATTGAAATAGCTTAGATTGAGCTCAGGGTAATCAATGATTAAATCCTGAAGACTATTCCTTTTCCTTGCTATTTTGATATTTGATACATGGAAAACATGAATGATATGTGAAAGTATAACAAACATATAACAGAGAGTAACAAGAAAACTTATTGAGTCATGGAATACACAGGAATCCTGCAACTTTCAGCCATACACCAGCAAGACATCAAGAGACACAATGCTTTGGAAATCCCATCGTCCTTTGTATTAGTTGTCTGAAGATTTACAATAGAAGAGTAACAGAATAGATATCAAGAGATTTCTTACATCCGGAGTCCAACCCCTGCTAACAAATGCGAGGGGAAATATATAGAAGTCTTTTAAAAAATATCTCAGGCATTGAGTCATCTGAGAGGGAAAATATCTTCTTTCACTCGTACAGAGCTTGCAGATGAGAAGTTATTACAATATTAAATGAGTTATAAGGGCTCTTAACTCCTGTCAGAGTAATTTTTAACTTTCGGGCTCACGGAGTTGGTTGAGCGGCTTTAACATAACTGCTGAATGACGTGTCTGTGCAGCTGTAACTTCCTGTGTCTTCTCGGCCCTGTCACCTGTGACTGCTGATGTTGCTGTTGTGGCCTTGTACCTGTGCTGAGTTGGCTCAGCCTCTGTCTCCATACCTGCTGATGTGTCTTTGTCCTGCTGTGTATGAGATTCAAACTGTTTGTTGAAGAAAAAATCACGATTACTGACTTTGGTTCAACAGTAACCGTATCAATTCCTCCCATGTATCTGATGAAGGCAACTGATGTTTCAAAATTGATCCCATGGTCTCATCAGCCTCTGTATACTTATAAAAGTGAGGGGGTTCATCAAATAAATGTGCAATTTCATTTCTAATAAAAAATAAATTATCTACTCTATCAAAAAGAATCTGCCCTGTTACTGGACCAGCTTCTGAAGATGTACTAGGTGCCTCTGCAATCTGTGTTGCTGGAAAACTGCTTACTCTCTTGACATATTTCTCATGGGAGAGTAATTTTCCTGAAGGATCCAATAGGCTAGGGAGCCCCCTGTCCTGTAAAGCCATAAACCTGTTCTGAAATTTATTGATATCAGCTTGCATATCCTGGATTCTTCTTTCCAGGGTCTGAATCAGGTTTCCCATTGTCAGGACTCTTCTAATTAGGGAGATGGTCTCTATTCTGTTTCCAGTCCCCATTCTTACTAGCTGGGAGCTTGTCCTGTAATTCAGCACTTCTATCATCTTGGGGGCAATCTCAGGCATGTTGCTTAGAGATACCCTTGCCCTCTGCATTTCTTTTCGTGCTCTTCCAATGAGTGCCACTTGCTCATACATGGCCTCAATATATTCCCATTAGTTTGTTATTGACTGGCCAATGGTGGTCCAGATGACCCCTTTAAGCTCTGCTGTGACTTTATCCAATGTGAGCTCTTTTTCTAGCTCAGCAATCCTCTTCTTAAGGGCCTTTACCTCCCTTTCCCTTTCTGCCACATTTTGTTTTGATTTATCATATTTTTCATTTATTTTTGCCAGATTGTCCTGGGCTTGGCTTAGCTCAGACATCTGTGACTCTAGTACATGTATTTCTTTCCTGAGCTTCTGCATGTCCAGGCTTTCAGCCTGCTCTGTTGTTGGTGCTGAGGTGGTTGGTGCTGTGGTATCTGGAGCTTCTTGCTGCACTTGTTGGCTGGGAGGGGCAGTGTCTTGAGGGGTTTTCTCAAGGTTTATTACTTATGGAGGTGGCTGTGAGGATTGCCCTACCTCCTTCTGCTGCAATGCTGCTTCCAATGTGGCTTCTGATTCCTGCAGCTTTTCTTGTGTTTGAATGAGCTCCTTGTATAATGTCATTAGTAAGGAAGCTGCATCCTTTTCTTGCCTCTGTTGGGAAACCTCATCCGTTTGTGGGTGGAGAGTTGGTGGGATTTTCAATTTCTTCTTTATTGCTGCCATATCAGCATCCCTCATCTTGAGGACTTGTTGCACAGCCTTAACATCATTGGGGTCGTGCACAAATTCTATTATAATCTCCTCTAAGGCTTTGATCTTGTTATCCTTAGCTCGAGAGGAAGCCTTTTCCAACTCAAGTTGTGCTGCAGTATTGTTCAGGCTATTTTGCAGCCTGTAGTTCACCAAGGTCTTATCAGCCAAGGTGGCATAAACCATCTCACCCGTCTGTTTGTGGAGCTCAATTTGATCCATTGGGTGGATGTCTTTTTACAGGACCTCCAGATTGGTCCTGATATAGTCTGCAGCTGTTTTTGGTTGCTGCACTGTTGGAGTGAAGTGGCTCATTGTCATCTTTCCCTCCTACACATCAAATGCAGACATGAGCCTTTGTTGGTTTGAGGGAGCCATGTTCAGTAGGTGATTGTAGAGCTGAATCTTCAGTGGTTCACTCCTTCTCTTTGCATCTTTGAACTGTTGTTTGATGCTTGTTCCTGCTCCCTTCTTCTGAGCTGAGGAGCTCACTTCTCCCAATGCTGCCCTGTCTTGCTCCTGTTGCAAGGAGCTGGCAGAAGCCTCCATGCTTGGCATTTCCTCTTCTGAGAAGGGATTTAACCTCTGTCTCTTCTCTGGCGATTCAGTGAGGGGGGTCTCCCTTTCTCTTTTTCTGTTAACGTCCTCCCTTTGAGGGGTTTGGAGGACGGAGGAGTCAACCCTAGAATCCTGCCTTGGTGTTGTCTGTTCTTTGGTGGCCATTTGGGCCTCTCCTACTTGCTTTTCCTGACCCTGTTGGTCTCCTTGCTGCTGTTCCTGCTGAGGCTGGTGTGGTTGACCCTTTTGGCCCTGTTGGCCCTATGGTTCTTCCATGATCTTTTCCTTGCCTTTGCTCTGCCCTTGGTCTGTGGTTTGCACTGCCTCTTGCTGTGTTGCAGAGGATGAAGCAGCTGCTCCTGCTTGAGGCTGTGGCAGAGTAAGTACCTGAGAA
>APFE031345553.1:51655-82571 GCA_000404065.3 Pinus taeda | reverse complement strand
CCTAACTACTGATCTACCAAGATTAAACAGTTTGGACATATTTCTTTCTCTATTCTACAACATAAATTGAAAACATGGTATGATCCAGATTAGACTGTTGGGTCATCCATCAGCACTTTAATGGGCATGAAGGCATGTACACACCTTGTCTTTTCTTATAAATATGGAACCTTTGTAGCAAAAAAGTAGAGCATATTTGGCACTTGAATTTTCCAATCATGAAATATGAAACCTATTGGTATAGGTCTCCAACAGGTGGAAGCTATAACTATGGCGAAAGCAACAAAATAGGTGGTTGCAGATTTTCTTTTTGAAGAGATTTTTGCTTGATATGGTACTCCAAGGGAGAATGTTTCAGATGGAGGAGCATACTTCACATCCCACATGATAGGAAGGCTTATGCATAAATACGGGGTTAAACACAGAGTGACAACTCCCTACCATCCTCAGGCGAATGGACAAGTAGAGTACACACAAGGTATTGGAAAATATATTTACAAAAACTATAGCGAGTCATCGTCAGGATTGGTCTCAGAAACTTTTAAAATCTCTTTGGGCGTATAGGACGACATGGAGGAATACAACCGGGTTTTCACCATTTGAGTTAGTCTATGGGAAATCCCCCTTGTTCCCAGTTGAATTTGAGATCAGCACGCTCATAACAATTTTGGAAATGGGATTAGACTTATCAGAAGCCCAGAAACACCGGTTGGAACAACTCAATGAGTTAGATGATATTTGTTTAGTGGTTGTCCAGAAAACTACTACTATTCAGCAGTAAAGAATGAAGTGGCATAATAAATTCATCAAGAACAAGGTATTTCATACAGGAGATTGGGAATTGCTCTGTCACTCCCGATTCAAAGATTTTAAAGGGAAATTTTGCACTCATTGGATGGGACCCTATGAAGTGGACATTTCATTCGACAATGGAACAGTCAGACTAATTACAATAGATGGAACTCGTACTTCTTTCCTAGTGAATGGACATCATCTGAAATTATACCATCATCTATGTTCTAAGGATGAATTCATCAAACATCTCTCTGATAACTCTGGTTTGATGGTTGTTGGTGCAAAGAATGCTCTCTCTACCTGTTAATATCTATATATATATATATATATATATGTTGTTACTACTTACTTGTTTTCCTTTTGCAGGGATAATGATCGAATTATGACAAGAGGGAGCTGAAACAAAATTTTCCAAGGAATATTTCATGTTGTTACTCCATCGGTGCTGTTACTCTATCGTTGCTGTTACTCCATCGGTGTTATTACTCCGCTGTTGTTTTTACTCCGTTGGTGATGTTACTCCGTCGTTGCTATTACTTTGTCAGTGTTGTCACTCTTCCATTGCTGTTACTCCATCGGTGTTGTTACTCCACCATTACTGTTACTCCATCGGTGTTGTTACTCCACTGTTGTTATTACTCCATTGGTTCTTTTACTCTACCGTTGCTGCTACTCCATCAGTGTTGTTACTTCGTCATTGTTGTTACTCCGTCGGTGTTGTTACTCTGCCATTGTTGTTACTCTGTCAGTGTTGTTACTCTGTCAATGTTGTTACTCCGTCAGTGCTATTACTTCGACATTGTTGTTACTTCATTGGTTCTATTACTCCATTTCCTATTACTCCGTTGGTGTTGTTACTCCGTTGTTGCTGTTACTCTGTCGGTGTTGTTACTCCACCATTGTTGTTACTCCACCGTTTTTGTTACTCCACCGGTCATTTTTGTTGTTACTCCACTGCCAGGTAGGTCGCTAGGTACGCCCCGCTGACTCTTACAGATTTAATTAAAATATTCCATTAAAGAGATTATTACGTGCCGTGGATGGCCATGTTTAAGTTGGGGGGGTCCCGTCATAAGCAAAGGACGATTTATTATTAATTATATTTGTACCACATCATTATCAAATCCAATGTGAATTATGCATTGGGATTTGAATTTGTACGCCAAAAACCTCATCGGTCCTTTCTCCATTACAATGCATTTAATTATTGTAATCATTCAATTATAGTGTTATAACTCGCCATCATTACTGTGCTTACCAAGAATTAACCTATCACTTTCACCACCTTTTTATCTCGCGACCATTTGTTGTTATCATCACCACTGTAGTGCAGATTGCAGTAACTCTTCCCCTACCTGTCGACTATGCCCACTGTGCTGTTACTGTTCTATAGCAATGGGTGGGTTGGTTGTGTGCCATGAGCCGAAGGATACAACAGTGGCCCAAAACAACAGGGAATTATGGCAGATTTTTGTAAATGGACATTGGGACGTCTACCTTGACAAGTTGCAGGGGTTCAACAAAGCAATTACAATTGAATTTGCACTCAATTTAGGTGAGGAGAGCTCTCGGGTTCGAGGAATAAGAATCCATGTCACAGAGGAAGCCATCGGAGGTCAGTGGGCTACCACAGCAAGGACAAAGATAGTTTTCACGAAGAACCTCCCTCCCAGAGTTCCCCAAAGAATTTTTGCAAGCTAGTGAGAGTGTTGTCCAAAAAGGACGAGGATATGACCGGAATTTATTACCACACCCATGGGGTCACGTAGCAGGTTTTGTAATGAGGTACATGACCTGCAAAGGGAGGTATACCATTGTATTCAAATACAATTTCAGAGTGTTAGCTCACCTCCAGTTTCCACAGTCAGAAGCCTTTTCATTAAACATGTCATTCTTCCTACTAAAAAGCCTCCCGCTGATGGCACAATATGCTTGGCATTCATGACAAGTTGCGGAAGTTACCACTAACCATGGCCTGGTTTGGCTATTGGTCATGCATGCAATTGCCCGGTTTCAAATCCCGTGGGAAACATTCTAGGAATCTAAAGAGGAAGAAATAGCGGCTATTATAGCCGCTAGAGAGGAAGAGCCAGAAGCAATGGGGGAAGAGCCAGAAGCAATGGAGGAAGGGCCAGTAGCAGAAGATGAGTACATAGATCAAGAAGAACCAGAGGAAATGGAGATGGAGAATGAGGAGTCAGAACAAAACAGAGAACTTAAAGTGGAAAGGACAATCGAGGATGTTACACAAGAACCAGCTTCAACTATGGAACCAATGGAAGAGGAAGGGCTGCAACAAGAGAGGGTTGATATAGAAGAAGTCGTTAACATCATGGTCAAGGTTGTCCCACAAGAAATAACCTCAACTATGGAGCCAAGGGAGTAAATCGACAGTGCCATAATGAGAGAAGACGTACCGCAGCAGGCTCAGGAAGAAGAAATTGTCAACATTACAGTCGAGGTTTTCCAATAAGAGCTAGCCTCGACCGTAGAGCCAATGGAGGAAGATGGGCCGGGACAAGAAGATCCAGAGGCTAAACAAACCATGGGACAGGAAACCATATAGGAAGAAGTCTCGACCCAGAGTGGAGCTATTGCACATCAAGGAAAAGAG
Organism: Pinus taeda; assembly: GCA_000404065.3. Taxonomy (NCBI): domain Eukaryota; kingdom Viridiplantae; phylum Streptophyta; class Pinopsida; order Pinales; family Pinaceae; genus Pinus; species Pinus taeda. The sequence continues at coordinate 79,162 of APFE031345553.1, read as the reverse complement.
CTCAAGGTCACAATCGGGGCCAAGATAGACCAAGCATAAAACTTCTTTCAATTCCCCTCTTATTTCTCCATTCCGAGAGGGGCGAGGGTGTCTCGCTCTCCCCGACGCGCAGAGGAGGATGTTTCCATTCCTCCTATTTTGAATTTTGATGGGTAGGTCAAGGGACCAACTGGAATAGGTCTGTTGGCTGCAGACTCCCAGAGAGACCTTTCCCAGGAACCTAGAATAGAGGAAGAGACAGGTGTTTCTGAAACAAGGGAACTAGCAGGGGAGATGTTGGTTGAAACACTGATGGATACCCATCCAATGAGTCCACCACCTATTGAGAAAACTTCACAGTGGGTCGAGGCAATGGTTAAGAAGGAAGCAACTGCTCCCAAGGAAGAGGGACCAAGTAGAGCAGCCCCGTCAATTGAGCCTGTGGATACTCCCTTGAGTAATCCACCAACTATTGAACTAGCTACACTATCAAATGAGGTGGTGGTCAAGTAGGAATGTATAGAGTAGTGTGAACAATGGAGGCTGCCTGTTAAGCAGAAATATCAGCTGCGATTCAGGGATGCAATGCGGCTAAAAAAAAGGTTAAGAGGCTGAGAAGACGGGTGCATCAGCTAAAGAAATAGGTGAAGAAATATAGGCGAAGGGCTAAGAAGCCCAAAGCCATGGTGGCTGAAGCAGAAACACAGCTGGACAATGTGGCAACAACCTCTGTTGCCACTCAGACAGACCCTATCGAGTATTTGTTCGAAGGCCATGAGTTTTCCTTGACGGCCAAAGTTCAAACCTGGAAAACCACCGCAGATCGATATCAGAATGAAGTAAAGAGAACCCAAGAACAAGCATCCAAGGCTATCTTCAAATATGTGGAGGGCATAGACATATTGCGATTGAGGCACGCCAAGCCGCAGCTCAAGGTGGAGTAGCTGGAGGGACAAGTGACAGAATTGAAGGCTGACAAAGAATAGATGTTCAGCCTAGCACAAGAGGTAATGGCATGTTTCCCTCTTGCTTCTAACTATGATTTGTTCTTGCATGAGTGATTTCATTTCTTTTGTTTGGAGAGCATTAAGAAGGAATTAGTCGCAAGATTGAGGACGGTGTACAATTCCTTCGGATATTGAAAGCTCATGATTTGGAAACTCAACAGTTGATGTGTGAGCTTTATATGCATGGATACCTTCTGCGTGGAGACGAAGAGTTTAATCTGATACAATATGCGGGAGAAATTCATTTAAGCGCTCTCACCGCTTATACTCTCAATCAGATAAGCTAGTAGAGGGCTTCTAATATGTTTGAGTCAAATCAGACCACGAAGCCTTTTATGATGAGAGGGGAGCACGAACAGTCAATGACTATGTAAAGTAAGCACAACACCTTTCTAGAAATTGGGGGAAACAGAGAACGAATGTTGAGGACACAAAAGTAGTGCATTGATCTTTGCATCGGACAAATAGTTACGTTTCAAGATGAGGCCCTTGATAGTTTCCAAAAAAGGTGGATGATGTCACCCGCATCTGTCTAAAATAGGGAACTGTTCGGAGCACAAAATTTTGAATGAGCACTAAGCAGGGTGCCAAGATACATGGCATGTATCCAAACATGTGGGGTCTGGTGGATGGGAATCCAGTTCCAGTGCCCTGTCATTTGGTTGTCGATAGAACACTATACCCCAAAATATAATGTACCAAATTATTCATGGAAGGAAGTTATTCTTTCAGAAGGGTTTAAGGTTCTAGGAACAAACATGGCAGAGGAATTTGATCTTGCCCAGCTTCACAAAGCCCACAGTCGATCCAATCCAGACCTGTGGAGGCGACGAGCTGCATGAGGGCATGTAGAAGGCTAGTTTGGGGGAGATGTTGGGCACTAAATCTACTTACCTTTTCCTTACATTTCCATGCATCTTTTCATTCTTTTCACACCCATTAACATGTATATATTATGCTAAATCTATGAGGTGACCCGCCTTTCTTTATCTCTTAGAATATTTAATTAATGAAGTAAAGTCACGAGGGTTTTAACTATGCGAGCCACTAAAATGTGTTATGTCTGCAGATTCCGAAGAACAAGAGTTGATCTTCCAACATATGGCAACATTTCTGCAATTCACAGCAGTCGTTCAACAGCACTAAAACAACATAACCAACTTGCAGTTGTTCCCAATCCGTTTTGGATCATTTTTGTTCTCACTTTCTCGACACTAGTGTTGTTTTGAACTTATGTATATTTTTGGGCATGTAGTTGCCGGGTTTCAGGGGAAGATGTTATCACCCCCTATATTGTATAAAATATGGGTCATTCCTGTGTGGGGAGGTTATCCATACCAAGAGATGTATTGTAACAATTTTCTTCAGATTAATAAAATATAACGCTTTGTTGTTAGATATTCGATTGTGAGTAGACACAGCCTGATCAGAGGGTTGGGCCCACTCTTCTAATCAGGTGTTGCATGTGTCCTTTTCATGTGTTGTTTTACTTGTTACATTTATTTCTTTATTGTTGTTGCATATTACATAGATTATTGTGAATGCCTTTTTAGGTTCTGCAATCCATTTCTGTCACTATTACAACGATGTTTTGATTTCTTAACCACGAACCCTTGGTTGATGTAGAATGTAATCTTGCTCCTGCATATACCTTGTGCGTTACCTTGGAAGAAGTATGCACCCGGATTGATGAATTAATGTAGGAAAAGGGTTGACGAATTTGTTCATACTTGGACACAAACAACTTCATTAATACACTTGCTTAGAGAGATAAAAAATCATTTGGGTGTTTGCACAATCTTCAATCCATGGAAATAGGAAATCTCTCCAAGAATTGACATCTCAAACTCGACCTTCATATACGCTACAAATTCAGGTTAACAAATTTGAATCACTGGAAAAGAATATATCATCAAAATATACAACCACCACAATAAGTTTGCCATTTTTTCCTTTGACAAATAAGTTGATGTCAGATGCACCTCTTTTAAATCCACACTTGAGCAGGTAGTTGACTAGTTTAGAATACCAAGCCCTAGAAGCTTGCTTGAGACCATACAAGGCCTTCTTGAGTTCACAAACATAATCTAGTTTGTATGTCAGCTTAAAACCTTATGGTTACTCTATTTACACTTCCTACTATAGTTCCTCAACAAGAAAAGCATATTCAACATACATTTGATATATTTTGAATTTCTTAAAGCAAGAAAATACCAAAAACATTCTTATTTTTTCTAATCCAGCAATAGGAGAAAAAAAATCATCAAAATATAATCCTTATATTTGAGAATAGCCTTTTCATACTAATCTAGCCTTGCTTTTGACCACTTCCCCATGATCATTTAATTTATTCCTGAATACCCACTTTGTGCCAATGACATTCTTATTAACAGCTCTTGGAACAAGTTCCCAAGTATGATTTTTCACTATTTGGCCCAGTTCTTCATTAATTTCTTTTAACCAATGTTGATCTTTCTAGCTTTTACAACATCCTTTGGTTCTTATGTGGACAATAGGGTAACATGTGTTTGTGCTAGGAGATTTAGTAGCTTCCTTCTTCTTTGAAAACTTGTATTTAATTCACTGAAAATTTTATCAGCTGGGTGATGTTTTTGTACATACCTTGAGGGATATTTAACTGAAGGCCTAGAGGTTCCTTCATCATCTTCTTCTACACATGACTCATCATACTCCTCACCTGCTATCTGGTTCATCAACGTTAGTTTTTACTAGTTGTTTCTCTTCATGCTCAAAGTATTTATCCACCTTGACATCAATACAACCAATGATCCTCTTAGTGTGTTTTTTATAGCATATCTATCATTTTTTGTTGTATTAATATCCCATAAAAATACCTTCATCTTCTCTTGCATCAAACTTGCCAAGTTTCTCATTGTTTCTCTTGATGCAGCATATTCTACCAAAAAATCTAAAGTGTTTGACTATTGCAGGTTTGTCATACCTCATCTCATAAGAATTTTTTCCATTGTTTTCTCTAAAGTGAGATTTATTGAGTGTAACCACTATTGTATGAATAGATTTTGTCCAAAACCTCTGTTAGGCATTCATTTCGTTCATCATGGTTCTAGCTAAATGTTGCATTGAACTATTTTCTATTTCTAATACACCATTTTGTTGGGGAGTTTCTACTATTGTACACTGCCTTTTGATTACATTCTTTTTTACATAATTCATCAAATTATTTTGAGGTGCACTCACCTCCATTGTCTAATCTTATGCTTTTTATTTTGAAATTAGTTCATTCTCATCCATATATTTGAACTCTTTAAATTTCTCAAAAGCTTCATATTTATCTCCGAGGAAAGAAACCCACATCATCCTATTGAAATCAGTAATTATTAGCATAAAATATAATTTACCTGTGGGTGACTGCATTCTGTATGGTCCACACAGATCCATGTGTACCAGATGTGATGTCTTTGATGATGAGTTCCCTTTTTCCTTGAATGGAATTCGAACTTGCTTTCCCAACTGGAAATATTTGCAAATAACATTCTCTGGTTTTGAAATTCTAGGAAAAATATTGCTAGTGTTCTTCTTGCTCAACTTGAATATCTATTCAAAGTTTAGATGTCCAAATTTTTTATGTCATAACCAACTATCATCAATCTCTAACAAGCACACCTCTTTGTCTTCTCTTTAATCACATAGACATTGTTATCGATTCTCACAGCTTCAAAAACTATCTCACTTATTCTTGTAGACTTTATTTGATAATCTTTTCCTTTAAAGATCACACATATGAGATACCCTAAGCAGGTTATGCTTTAACCCATCAACATATAAGACATTTTTGGCTTTACCTTTTCCATTTGATAAACTGACCACTCTTTTGCAATTATCTTGCCTCGAGAATTGTTGCCAAAAGTCACATTACCTTGTCAAAGGGTTTCCATGTCAAAAACTTGTTTTTATCTCTTTACATTTGTCTGGAATATCCAGTGTCCACATACCAATGGTTCCCTTCATTCTATGTATACAAAGCAATATCACATTTCCTTGATTTCTCCTTTTCTTTCCACACTTTGGGATTTTGTCCAATATTCTCAATAATTGGCTCTAACTTCTTCTCCTTTAGCCTACAATTGATTGTTATATGCCCAAAATTTTGACATTTAAAACATTGCACCTAATAATTCAAAAGATCAAAATAATTATTGTACCTGGGTCTACTTTTCCTTTGTTGAATTCTTCCCCTAGATCTAATTTACCAGTAAGATAGGTTGACTCTGCAATTTGCTGCTCTATGGCCATAATTCATGCATGTGAAACAATACCCTAGAAAAATATCATTGTACTTGGAAGGTTACCTTATACATTGGGCTGAATTCCGGGAAATTTGATTTGCTCGACCATCATTCTTCTTTTGTTGCTGCTTATTTTTGTACTACATGTCTCCCTTTTGTTGTTGCGCAAGCCCTTATTTTGTTGTTGGAACAATGCTAATTTGTTTCTTTCCTTTTAATTTAGTTTTTTTTCTAGACTCAACTTCAAAGCCAAGACCACTTCAGTATTTAGCTACTCTTCATGCTTTCAATATATCATTCAAATCATCAATCCCTTTACTGAATTTACGACTTAGCTGCATTTTAGCCTTCTCTAGTTCCTTTCTCAGCAACATGATTTCTCCTTCCAACCTCTCACGTGCTTGAACCTTTTCATTCAACTGTTGGTTCAAGGATTCTTGAATCTTCTTACCTTTTTCTATTTGCAAGAGTAATGGCTCAAGAACCTCAACCTTTTCTTTTGTCAAAGATTCCTTCTAAGATTTTTTTTTCTTCCTTGGCCGCTTTGTTTCATCAAGAGCACCTACTAGTTCTTCTTCAAGGTCTATTTCTCCCTCTCCATCATTAGAATTAATGACCTCGACTTGTATAATTTCTATGGCCATCAGCATAAATTCTTTTGGGCTCTCATCATATCTATCCTCATTTGAGGATTGGCTAGGTTCACTTTCCGAGGAGCTCTATTTTGGCCCTTCTTTCTATCCTTTCAACTTTTTTGAATTTTTCTTTAGGATCATAATCCTTCTCCTTCTTTTCAAGACACTTTGATGCATAATGACAAACTTTACCACAATTAAATCACTTAAAGAGTAGCTTACCTTTATACTTGTGTGATCCTCCCTTGAACTTCCTCACAAACTTGGCTTCTTCTTCATCTGATTCACAACATGAGTCATGATGCCCATCCTTACACTTCTTTTCTACTTTGAAGGTTGATTTTTTGGTTTCCCACTTGCCTTTTGAAATCCTCATCTCATAAAAGGTGAGTATTCCAAGAAGTTGATCTAAAGTGAGAGTGCTTAGATCTGTCATTTCTTCATTGGCTGGCACCTTTGGATTAAATCTCTTAGGAAGTGATCTTAACACATTTTGAACTACCATAGTTTCATCTAGCTACTCATCAAGCCCTCTTATGGTGTTCGCAACCTCATCAACTCTTAAAAAATACTTTGTAATATCTTCATCATCATCTATGCTTAATGGCTCAAATTCCATCCTATAACCTTGGAGTTTATATTTCTTTACCTTGTTGTCTCCTTCATAACAATTTCTTATCCTGTCCTAGATAGCTTTGGCAGATGTGTTATCCATTACTTTGACAAGCTTTGATTCAGATAGGTCAACAAGAAGAGCATTCATTGTGTTAGGATTATATGTGAAGTCCAACTTTTGATCTTTGGTAACCACTACTGGACGACTTTGATATGCTTCTTCCATAGCATTCCGCACATCAAATCCATGTGATTTAATGTAGCTCTTCATCCTCACTTTCCAAAACACATATTTTGTTCCATTGAACATAGGTGCCCTATTGGTAAAACCTCCTTCCTAGTTTGCAATGGTCCTTGATCTTTCCTCTAGCTATTAAACTGATCTGAAGTAACCCTATTCTGATATGAATTATTGGAAACTAGGACAATATTAAGAGGGGGCGTGAACCAGTGTTGTGGAATTTTAGCCACTTTAAAAACTTTTTTCACTTTGTCTAGGAACATTGGGACACCATTAAATACCTCAAAAACTAAACAAATATCATGAAAATAACAATATAGCAATCAATAGAACACACAATGAACAAATCAATTTTCAAAACTACTCTTCACTTCATTCATAGTGAAAGCTACAACTAGTAGGAAGCTTCAACAACCTGATTTATCAGTTACAACTGAATGGAGCTACAACCCCAACTATTTTCCAGCACACACTATAAGGAGCAGCAGCCCCTGATTTTGCAAGCTACAACATGCTTGGCACTCACTGGTTCATCTTTCATCCATTTTCATACTAGAGCCACAAATGCATTCTCCTTTCAAAGTAAAACAATATCCTTCTCCTCAATCACCAATTTCTTCAACAATCTCTGATCACTAAGAAACACCAGAAACAATCCAACTCGATCACACCTAAACTCATATCACTTTTCTTAAAAACTTCTTTACCCTGCTTGCTCAAGCCTACTTAAATAAAAGCTTTTATGCTTGATATGTTTTCCTTCTTTTTCTTTCTTTGATGCTGCAGGAATCCTTGTTTTTTCCTTTTTTTTTCTCATCTCATTCCTATGGATGGATTCTATAATTTCTCTGGCCTTAACTACTCATGTCTACAGGTTGAATTGAGTTTATTTGCTAATTTTTACAATTCTAGTCCTTTAATAGGTTTTAGTTGGCTTTTCTAATTTTATCTACATTTAAATTTGGCCTTATTTTCCAAATTAACTTCCAAAATTGACAGTTATGCAATTTTTAGCTTAATATCCTTTCACTCATACCCTTTAACTATTTTCCTTCCACAGGACTAGGTCTTCTCAACCACCGCTGAAACCCTTTAGGCACTAAGCCACTTTTTACCTATTGGGGACCAAATTCTTTTGTTTTATGTTATGTGCCCCTAGTCTATTTCTACTTGAAATTACCAAGGGTCGAGGCTTGGCTCGTAACCCCTCTATCTTGACACATTGGCTTGCACCCTTGTTATAAATTATCAGGCTCTATCCACTAGGTGAACATGTCCTATGGGGACCACCCTCATGCCTCTGGATAGGTTGACCTTGCGTTAACTGTCTATCTACCATGTCTCGACATCCCATGCCCATCCAAATACTTCCATGTGTTCTTGATGCCTATTTCTCGGAACTTAACCTTGTGCTCTCCAAATAATATTCTAAGCTCCTACCTATCGAGCTACATCCACTAGCTCAACCTGTCAAGTGGGATCCTCCGCTCGCTTCTCGTTGGATGGTGCTCTATTGTCATGTCTTGATGCCAGTCTCCCGGTTCGTTCCTATTGTGCACAAAAAGGGTTATGTCAAGGTGAATACCATTGTGCTATATCTTTGTTGGGATGGAATCATATGTTGGCGTCATCCCACTCCATGCATCCCGACACTTTTATGCGCCATTACCATATCGTCGGGGTAACTCCGCTAGGTGGGCTCTACAAATGCCCAATAAAAATTACTTGTGTTTCTCTATTGGTGCTCCACGGGGGCTTCACTCAATGAACCTCTAACATAGCACATACGTTCATGGCATACTAAAAAATACCCTTAATTTGACTACATATTGGAAAATACCTTTAAAAATCACTTTATTTAACCCCCTGACAATACTAACCCAATACACCTTCCCAATTTAAAAATCCCTTACTTTCACTACATATTGTAGGTATTCATTTTTTCATAAAACAAAGTTATACCCCTTTATATTTATATCCTTTGATTTTCGTTAACAATGGTAAGAAAATTATGCACCTAGAGAGAATAACCTAAATTCTAGGTAGCTGAAAACTTGAAAGTTTTAATAAAAAAGAGGTAGATATAAGTTGGTTGATTTACAAATACATATTGTGGAAAATTTTAATGTAAAATACATATATTTGAGCTCTCAATTGCATCTATCTACTATTGAATACTGAAAATGATATGCTACAATAGTTTAAAATAAAACCTTGATAACCAACACCATGGTGCACCTTTCATCTCGCTTATAAAATAGGAAGAGGAGAGAAAGTACGATGAATATGGATACATGAAAAATCCTATCTGGTTGGACTTTGTCAAATCATAGCCCTAGCCTAATCACCTAGTGCACCATAGTTACATGGTAAGAGTGCCAAGTAAGTGTGTCTCCATCAAAACATGAACTACAGCATGCAATCATGCATCCCTTCCTTGAGATTTGTGTCCTCTATCTAAGATTGGAATTTATCATACATAAGTATTCTAATTGACTAAGGATTTGCAACCTCTTAGTAATAATATATCATGCATGCTAAAAATAATAGAAGAAAAGCTCTAATAATAAAAAAACTCTATCTAGAACTGAAATTTCTAAATTTGAAACAACATCTAAACTAGAATTAATTGAAGGTGAGACATGCATTCTCTTAGCATGCATGCACTCTCTTCCAAATAATATTCTATTTCACTATGTCCTATGGCATGCATGTGACCTCTACCAATCAATAGTTTGCATCACTATTTCCTTCACTTTTCACTCAACCTATTCATCACTAAAGTAAGGAAAGGGTGAAGGTGCCATATATGTTGTCTTCTCTACTACACCATCATTGGGAGGATCACTAGCATAGAAATAGGTAAAAAATACTAACACACACATTAGGCATAGACCATAGAGTTTTTTAATAATATTATGCATGTTTGTTCTAGAGAAATGATTCTTGGGAGTGGGAGCATAAGCAGGAAGCGAGAGTAGAAGCGGGATGTGAGAGTGGAAGCAGGAGCAAGGAGTAGCATTTTCAAAAGCTCCCAAGTTGGGAGTGATTTTTGGATTGAATTGTATATATATATATATATATATATTGATATTGTTTAGTCAATTTAGTGCCCTAAATTGCTCTACATAAATTATCAATCCGGGTATCGTAAGCTGATGAAGTGTGGTGCACCATATGTTCTTAGTTAACCTTTTTTCTTACATCGTTGTTTTATAGTTTATGTTGTTTTGGGGGGTTTGTTTCTTATGTTAGAATCTAATTTCTAAAGGAAAGAGAAAATGAAACAAATTAAAACTTTCAACGGTTAGCTTAATCTAAGCCGGCAAAATCTCTAAGAAAAGAAAGCAAGAAAAATAAAGTTGCTGCAATTTAAACTAAAGGAAAAAGTAAAACTTGAAACTTCTCTTAAACTAATGAAAGGCAAGTCAATAATCTCATTCATAATCACAACATTCTGCCAATGTTGGCTCTAAAAACATCATTATATGGGATGAGAGAATGACACTAAACTATCCAATGCTATACTAATGGAAAGCAAGTCATCTCATTCATAATCATAACATTGCACCAATGTTGACTTTAAAAACATCATCATATAATCATGAGAGAACGAAAAACTACAATAAGCAGAAAGAAAGAAAAACAAATCAAGTCCCATTCATAACTTCACATATCACCAATTTCGTTCTTAAGGAACTAAAAAGACTCAATGAGACATGAACTTATGTAATGAGTATCCTACTAAGCAAAAAGCAAGAACATGTAAAGAAAAACTAATCTAATGTGTGCTCTAATGCTCCAATTCACCAATCAGAAAATAGGAAGACTACTTTCTTGGAATATTTTGTCAAGCATAGATTACACAATTGTATAAATCTACAATCAATCGGTTGAACACACTTGCATGAATTAAAAGTGCATGAATGGAAAATCTAAACTATCAAACTTGAAAGTAATAAAATGACATACTTGAATGAAATCAAAGAAAAACTTCAAAACAAAATCTACTCTATCTTACATTCTAATGTGCTCCATGACATCTACTTCACATCTCTTTCCATGTTGAGAACATCAAAGCTTTATTCAAATTCTTCAAAATTACAAAGTACAACAAAGATTTCCAAAGCTTTCCAAAGCCATCAAAGGAGAACTACAAGCTCCAAGCTAAAGAGCTACCAAAAAGCTACGAGCTTAAGAACTAAAAAGCTAACAAATGAAGGAGAGAGATCTCCTATTTATACAAAAATATGAGAAGCCATCTCATTAATGAGAGTCCATGAATCTCTCCCTCTACCTCTAGAGTCCTAATCAAAATAGAAACTGATAAGACACATGTCTTCTTAGAGTTTCAATACAATTAGGAGATGTGACACATATCCTCATGATCCCACGATTCTCTCCACTCAAATTCGAATTTAGCCTTCGAGTGCCACATAAAGGTCTTCTAGAAGCCTCCTTTTGACCTACACATGTCAAAAATCTCAACCCACTTGTTAGGTATAAGCATGTGCACATTATTTTCTAATTTTAACCACAAATTCACTTAAAAAGGCTAAGAATTAATAAAGTTTGGAAAAACATAGATGTGGCCCAATGATAATGAAAGTAGGATGCATGTGGTGACATAGTAGTGAAATGGAGGTGAAATGGAGGTGATATAATGGACATAATAGTGAAAGTGTAATGAAAATGAATGACATTTTCAAGGCCCAACATATATGTCAACAAAATCTTGTATAATGATGAATTCGTGATAAAAACATAAAAACATGGATTAAACGATATAACTTCATTCATCTAGTAGTTATAATATTCATCAACCATAGGTCCACAAATTACAAGTTCTCATTTATATAGCATGTAAGGGTGCACATAACCAAAATAACATCAAGTACAATCCATCTCTTAACCGAAAATACATCAACAAATAGTCTATGTATGGCCTCTAGCATCCAAAAAATCATTCTGCAACAAATACCTACATATCATCAAAATCATTTCCTATATTGGGATCTTTGTCATTAATATCACCCTCTCAGCATTAACATAAGATAGAAAAAAAAGTAGCATGTCAAGTCAAGATTTCATTTGATTGGTAGGTACATTTCTAGTAGGGTCATATTAGAGGAGTTTGACAACCAATGTCACTATCATCAAGGCACATAGATGGATTGTTTCTCTTGATTAAATACAAGTTCCATACCCTAGTACATAAAAAATCCAATGGAAACATTGCAATCCCCCCAATCCTTAAATCATGAAAAACTAATAAGTTTGTTGGATTTTAAGTGAGATCTAAAATTCTACTTTGTCCATATGAAATCTAATGAGGTCAGAACCACTCTCAATCATCCTGAGTCATTTCATGCTAATGTTAAAAATTTAAGTAAAAGGATGAAAATGAAAGATGAAGGAGAATGTATTCTTAAACATTATCATGAATTGGATGTCAATACTAGGGCAATAGGTTTGAATATTAGGCTACAATGGACCTAATATTACCATAGTTTTTCTTTCTCCCTCCCACTCTCGAAACTCCCACAATACTCTTGAACCTCTATTTCTCTAGCCAACTTATTTTTTCCCTCCGTGTGGCCAATGTATTGTTTAAACATTACCTTATAATACACATATTCCTAGACATCATATAAAATCCCTTTACCCCCTATTATATGCTCAATATATTATTTCATTTTTTCCTCATTTTTATTCCCCAATATGAACGCATGTGATATGGTGTTGTTTTATCAGTGAAGCCCTTGTGTGGGGCTCCAAGTCAACTTGAAAAATGTTTTGGCCACTTTGCAACCCCTTTTGTCAGTTTTGGTGCTTGTGCCAACTATGGTGATGTGACAAGAGGTTCCAAACCACCTCTTATCTTTGCTAGGTAGACTTTTTGGGTCACAAACTTTGATTGGATACATATTCTGATCCAGGAGGCCAATTTTGAGCTTCCACATATAAACGAAAAGATCTTTTCAGGTTATTTCCATCTAGATGGGTTTCATCTACATCTGTGATGATCTGATTCTCTAGAACAAGCTCCAAATATCAGCACCATGAATACTACAATGATAATCAATACTACTCCTTAAGGTTGCTTCCTAAGACCTTCTTTGACAACCGTGCTACATGTTGCATCTATGGACAGCCTGCTGCCATGATCTTGTTGACATCAATGTTGACATATTTCAACACATTTAACCCTTGAATGTAGTAATCATTTCATGTTCTTTAGGATGTTTGACGTTTAGAGAAAATTCCAATGCAATCTCATCATCATATCCTCTCAAAATTTCAAAGAACCCTATCCAATTGAAATTTTCTAAGATATATTTGACCTCAATGTATTGATGGATCTTGGATGTATCTATGGGCTCTCTCCTATTAAAACCTCCTCCCATGGTTCAACACAATCCTTCACAAATTTGGGCAAGAAATTTTTTATATAAGGGAGTACTAAATTTGTGTTGCTATCGAAGTTAAGGATTCCTATGGAAGTAGGGTATTGTAGACTAGAAGAGATATAAAATTTTCAAAGATATAGAAGGGGAGAACTTTTCATTTTGTTACTCTGTGCAATTTCATCACCATTTTTGAATTTGTGTTCTTGAAATCAATCAATATATCTAGTTACTTCACTATTTAATTCAAACTATCTAACACATAAAATTCTTCTTGATAGATTGAGGTAATTCAAGCACTTTTCCTTATGAAAAATATGAGTGGAGGAATTGGACATACGTTTATTTTGAGGAAGTCCTCGCCTTATGATACTTCTATGGTCATTCTAGGTAGAAATTAGACCTCTTGCAGTAGTTTGTCTATGTCTTGTAGAAACTTGTTTATATCTTATAGCGGTGCATGTAGGTTCCTACAACAGATAGGCTAAGAGTTGTATTTTAATCCTATGGAGGTGGCATGATTAGTTGGTGACTTTTAATATGAAGAAAACAAAGTGGTAAGATTAGAATTTTCCTGAGCTAATGAGACATTTTGTCGATGGTTGACGAGATGATGCTCAATGCATAGTGGGTGAGCTAGCCCCCACCCACTCCTTGTCATCATTCGTGTACTCATACTTCGCATCATTTTTCATCACAATAGTTTTATTTCCAAACTATTCCCTGCTTTTGTATTGTTATTTTCCACACGTGGGGGTGGCATGGAGAAAAGGTATTCTTCTACCAAATTTGGCCGAGACCCTTCCTATCAAGAATTAGCTATAAATTCCTTTTCTTATTGCACTTTTAGCATTTCTTATCCTTTTCATAAGTTTAAAGGGTGAGTTTAAGAGATTCATACCTGACGCCTTACCTTTAATGCTTCTACAGGTGATCTAGATGTTGATGTTGTTGATACTAATGTTGTTGTTGATCATTTTGATGCTTCTAATCAAGATTTTGAGTTTGTTGTTATTGGACAAGAGACTCTACAATAGTTTATGGGAAATCATATAGCCTCTCATGGTGATTTTATAGAGAAAAGAGTTTGTCTAGGATATTTAATGCTACGTCTCAAGATGTTATTTCTTGTGACATGCAGTTACCTTCTTCAAGAGTGTTGGAAACTTGGGCTTACAAGGTTTCTAAAGGTTGTCGTAGTCACATAAACTCTTCATGCTCATCACTTTATTTTTCCATAACTTCAATTAGCTCTAATGATTTAAGGAGTGGTCAATGGTGACATAGGAAATGGTGTTGATGAAGACTAAGAGGGAAAAGATCAGGATTTTGAGCTGTTGTGAAAAAAAAATGATGTATAGTGAAGGTAAGAATGAGGGGTGAGATAGGATGATGGAATGGATGAGTTTTAGGAATCCCTTGATGCCTTTTCGTTGCTTGTAGAAAGGGAAAATATTTGGCCCATGTCTTTTTATCAATTCTATGATATCTTGTAGCATTACAGGGATTTCATGTAGCAATTCAATGAAATGGGAAAAAATGAATGAAAATGATATGGAAATGGTGAGATGATGAGGTGGACGTTGGTACACCAAGGAAGATAGTGTTGGGGGGTTCTTGATCCTTCTGAGAGTGTCTGGCTTGAAATTTTGGACCAGATGTGTAGAATGGCATGTTTCATCTACCTTGTTGATTTAATTTTGTGATACCTGCACATAAACCAAGATAAGAAAAAAAACACATTATTTTTTAATCTTTTTCTCCATATTTTTCTTCTTTTTTCCTTTTTTTTCTCTTTTTACTTTGAGGCCCACTAGTTGCCTCATGGACATTTTTACCTAATAGGTCTACCCTAAGTACCTCAAAGGAATTTTTTGCCTAGGGACCTATATTACTAGTTTTTTCCTTTTTTCTCAAGCTCACAGGATGCCTAAAAGAGGTTTTAAGAAATGAGTCTACCTAAAGTTCCTCAGAGGAGGTTTTGACTTGAGGGTTTTTTCTTTTTTTTTTTGTCTCTCTTTTTTTGTTTATTTTTTTTATCTTCTTTCCTTTGTTGATTAGAGGCTGAAGGGATTGCGAGCTCTAATGTTTTCAATAAAATTCAGATCTTTGCTTATTAAAACAATAAATTCGACCCTTGAAAGGGGCTTCTCATAGAAATTTAGTTAGTAACCATTCACCAAATGTTGAATATGCTCTTCATATATTTTTATGATATGAATCGAACTATTATCATGGTATTTCTCAACTAGATAAGTTACCAACTGAGGCTTCTTGAAGAACTTTAGTTGGTAACCATTCACCAAAAGTTGAATATGCTCTTCATATATTTTTCTAATATGAATCGAACTATGATCATGGTATTTCTCAACTAGATAAGGTACCAACCATCTGGTCTTGAGTTTCCTTTGGAAATCCTTAACCTAGAGTCATACAAGAGGGCCCAATGATCCTTATCTAAGGCTCTGGTTTTGATATGCTTATCCTACCAACCTTTTTTTTGCAACGAAATCACTTCCATGTCCAGTAGGCTTACATTATGTACTTATCAATTGCATAAGTTGAAATAGGTACACCTATCGACATACTAATTCAATGGATAATAAGGATAGTTATTATTAATTTTAAGAAGAAAAGAAAGATAATTATTAGTAAGGACGAAGGCTAAGGGGATTTTACTAATTTTGATTAATATCTATAAATATCACATATCAATGGTTTTCTAAAGGTTACAAACAATCAAATATTTTTTTTTATTTTTTATTAGGGTATAGTCTTAGTAAATGAGGTCAAATCAATGCACAAATAATAATCATAGTAGATTCGATATAATTATAATTGTAATGGTCTCAAAATTAACTCCAAGGGATAATAGCTTGGTATTTATTACATCCCAAATCTAAAAGGAAATAATCACTCTCCATAAGATCACATTCTATTAGGTATTATACGATTTAAAGCAAATTCTTTGGTAAGCAAAGGTGTCATTCACAATCTTGGTATTCCTAAAAAAAAAAGGGGGTGGATATATCATCTAATCCCTCAAACTTTTTAAGGTTTTGAAATGAGGGAATACAACAATCCAATTAATAACCACATGTCACTCAATTTCCACTAGTAGTATGCAAGCAAGTAGCCTCGACATGAAAGGACAAGTGCTTCCTTCATTTTCATGCTTTACAATAACGCAGATATGGATTTGAACAATTCAACATTAAAATGAATTGGCAAGGTGGGATAGCAAAATGTTATCTCAAAGAGGTTTGTTCCACTGAAGGGAGAAGGGTAGGTCGATCCAAACCTAAAATGCTATGAGTTGCACTCTGTCTCCAAATTAAAAGTTTGGAATTTTTTTCTTTTGGAGTTGATTTCAGAGTGTGAACTGAACATCCTCCAGGCATGGTCTTAGGTGAGAAAGTGATTTATATATGAGTTTTTGGTCTAGTTTTGTTGGGTTATCTTCTATTTGGTTTTATATCCATTGGAAGGTTGGGGACACTTCTATGTGGTTACTTTAAGCATATTCACATTTATAGAAATTGATTGGTCTTATGGATTAGGGTTTGATCTCAAACCTTCTTCTATAGGTACTACGAGTTTGGGCCTCTTCTTGAGCCAAGTTGGAATCTACCTAGAAATTCTTGTATTTTGGTTTTTGTATGGTGTTGTCCTTTGGCAACTTGTTTTGATCATTTACATTGAGGAACAATGCATTCCTTTTTTAGTGGTGGAATCTAAAACCTCATTGGGATCCTTATTCTATACACTTGCTTGACCCCTAGAGTTCTCTTGACCAAAATTAGCATTACATATTCACTCTTTTGAGAGAAACTCACATGGATTACAAAGAAGAGTAAGAATTTAAAAGGGTTTTAAGGAGACACAAAAAATGAATTCCATGTAATATATCCTCTCTTTTTTAATGGCCATGAAGAGGCATAAAATGAGCATTAATGTAGAACTCAAAATGATGTAAGAATGCATAAATTAGCGTTGTTAGGTGTGTGTTAGGTTCTTTCCACGACTATTCACACCGGCCCCCTTGTTCGTTGCGTTGGGCATAGAAGGGGGGTCATAGGGGCACGCAACCCCCCTATTGGGGTGTTTCACGGGGCAACAACCCCACTGGGATTTTATTTTTTGGACCCTATATTGGGTGGTCAAACCTACCTATGGTTTTGTGCATGGGTTTTACACATGGTTTTGGGCATGATGGTTTTCTGCCCATAGTATTTTGTAGATCCGGTCAAGGGAACTACAATTATATTCTAATACAGGGTTAATGGATTGGGGTTTATGAATGCTTCGACATGTATATATATATATATATTATATATATATATAATTATATAATATATATATATATATAATATATATATATTGAAAGAACGTAATGAAAAATCGATCTCATAGTCCCGATTTGTGGAGATCCAGGGGAAATCTTTGTGTATTTTTTTTATATTCTCGTCATTGTTTATTTTTTGTTTGTTAGGATTCGACTGTAGGTAATTTCTATATAGGGTTAAAACCTACAGTTGTAAAAAAGGCCAAAAGTTGAGGTCATGGAATCTAAATTAGTATGTTATGGAACATGGTTATCAATCTAAGTAGGGATTCATAGTTTGTAGCCTCAAAAAACAAAATGCAAACAAAATATATCCAAACAAGATCAAAGGTAGTATATATTATAAATCGAATGATGAAGGACATGGATTTGGAGAATTTGAACTCCCTTCCTACTAATCTTGGGCATGAAGAAGCAACTGCATACATGTCTTTTGATATATTTTATGTTTAGTAAAGAAAATAGAGTATTAAGGTTTTTTTTGTTAAAGCTATATACTTGCAAGTTTATCCAAATCAAGGGAAGAGTTGATTTCCCAAAGTGTGGTTCGAACCAAGTAATCCAATTTTTCAAGGGTAAAGGGGAATGCCTCCACAACCACCGCCTACTGAGAACCATTGTAGAGTCCACTTGTTATCGAAACATAGATGTAATCCATTGTTTCTTTAGAATATGATAACCTAAAACTGGATTATGATTATCATTCATCCAATCTATTAGGTTTTTTTGACACAAGATTATCATGAATTGCCCCATTAATGCTCTATTTTCCATAGCTAGGACTTTTTGAAGCTTTATATCCTCCCCTAAAACACAACAAACCTAATGTCTTTCTACTTAACATATTTGCACCTAAATTTACCTTGGATTGCATGAGTTTTCTTTTTATGTTCCAGACTCTTGCATTAGTTGTCTCCCTATGTTTCAAACCTTGATCTCCCCTAGTAACCAATTAATTGTTAATTCCTTTCACATGCTCAATTCACTCATCCAAAAAAACATCCAAGCTGGAGTGTTCATGTTGTTTCTTTTGAAAATGATTAATATCATTTATTTATAAAGCACCTTTTGATATTTAATAAACAAACATAGAATTACTACCAATTCCATTGGTAGTATATGAAGGTCCTTCCAACCCCAAAGAAGAGTTAAAGGAAACTTTTGTCATCAGCCTTATCACGAAAACTACATGAATGCAAGTTTACCAACTCCAAATCCCAACCTATCAACGTTAACAAATGTTGTTACGCTCATATACTTGACCAAATTATTTTTGTTTGGAACAAAGGTTTTTGTGTACACACCCAAGTCCATATGGGGTACAATAACATTTGACTCCAAGAGAAACTCAAGATAAAAGTCTCCTATATGATGTAGGAAAATTTTCTTTCATGCGAAATTCACCTTCTTTGTTCGGTAATCGGGTCAAGACATGGTCAACTAAAATTAGTTGAATCCTCTTTATCTAAATAGACAGTCTTCATATAAATAGAACCATTGATATCCTCTAATCTAGTGATGGATATTAAATCTGGTAGAAAATCATTTCACCCAACTTGATTTACACAAGGACACAAACATTCACAAATGAATGTGTTACACACAAAAATCCTCACACAAAGATCATTTTACTAATGGGTTTTCCTCTCATTCTATAAGGTCATTCACACAGAAACCCTCAATCCATTATCAATAAATTGTTCATCATTAATGAGTTTATAAACTTGTTCTACAAGATTTAATCACAAGAGAGAGCCTTCCAACCCATCTACAATATGCATAGATTCATCTTCTTGGTTCACTTCAACTAAATTGTCATAAATCCTTATACAAGATTTCTTCTCCAAATGGGAGGGTAATAAACAAATCTATCATTAGTTTCAGACTTCACTCAGACATTGTAACTTGTCTAGTTTAACCTCAGATTACACGTAGACACTAAAGTTCTACTAATTCTAGATTCCACATAGAGACTAGAATTTTTCTATATTCAAATCAAGACAATGCATGAACATAATTACATGAAATTCTATTTCATTTAACCAATTTGTACATACAATTCTACTCATAAACATTTGTTTCTACTCATAAACATTTGTTTCTCTCTATGGCTTGATTTAACATTAATTTGGCCATCATCTCTTTTCCTCACAGCTTACAATAGATAGAATTTAGAAACATCAAAAGTTTTCTGAATCTTAAAATCACTCCATAAATCACCCATAAATCAATCCACAAATCAGATTTTTAAATCCTAGAATCACTTAGGCTATCCCTCAAATCACTCCATAAATCTCTCATGCTTTCTATAATAATTAATGAAACTAAAATTATTTACAATAAGAAATTAGAATTACTTCTCCATGTCTTAACCTTTCTGGAGTTTTGTCTCAAAAAAATTTGATAGCTTTAAAAATAACTTGGAAGTTGAGATGCTCCTACATCACTGTGTAACATGGACCAACCTTGATTTCTACCCTAAACTTAAGAAATGATTTATTTATAAATTAAAACAAAATACTTTAAAAATAAATATAATATATGTACAAGTAATAATAAATAAGTTATAAATAACCGTGAAAAATAACTATATTCACCGCTAAATTAACAACTAAATTATGATAAATTTTTCACTATTTAAAATAATAAATAAACTATTTTTTAATTAAATGAATATAAAAACTCCCGCCGATTAAAAAGCTTTTAAATTATCTACCGGTTACGAAGACTTGACTAACGAAACTAATAGCAGAAAGTGGCCCCGGGCCCCGGTGACTCACAAGATGCGAACGAATATCGACGTGGAATTCAATTTGCCGGTAATTGAGGGAAAGTTTAAAGGACGACTTTCCTCTTTTCCGGAGAAAAGTGTTTTGAGTGAATCGAGACAGTGGCGGTGAAAGTTTAAGCCCGTGAGTTGACGTGGATGGTCATGGCTGCTGTAAGTTGATCCGTATGATTATTCTGTGGGGCCCAACACATAATGATCCACGTTGCAAATTCGATGAATTGGATAAGGAATGAATACGAGGTCAGGGGTTCGCAATCATTTATGTGGCAATTTTATTTATTTATTTATCTATTTAAAAAAAAGATAACAGTACATCATCTGGTGGATAGTGATATTAAACGTTTATATAAACTGATAGCTACGATGTTTGAATTTGTCATGATCTCTCGTTTTAAAAAATAAAAAAATAAAAAAAATATAATGCGATTAAAGTACTCGTCACTAAACACGTGCCCTTTGCCGTCAATCTCTCGTGATGCTGTCATTTTCCATGATAAAGTTGTTGCTCACTATTGGTTAAAAAGGGATTTGATATAAAAAAGTCAATCACAGTATAACTATTAAATAAATCCTAACAAATAAAAATCAAAATACAAAAGAGTTGGACAATTCAAAAAGGAAACTTCTTTATCAAGAAAATGGAAACGCTAGTGTTTGAGTAACAACAGGTAACTCATTCAACAAAATTAAGGTTATAAATAAAATATGTCTACCGTTTTAATTTTTTCTTTTAATAAATTAAGAAGAGCAAGTATTCAATGAAAAAAATTATTTTGTATTGATTTTTGGGACACTGGAATGATGGTGACCAGGACGAGTATTTCATAGGGCTAGACATGTTTCCAAAATTTTGATGGGTAGGGTATTAGTTTAATAAGTTATACTATTATATAAATTTTTATATATTTAAATTTTGAAAATTCTCAAATAGTAAGGATGGAGTGATTTTATAATTGGATGTTTGATATGAACAAATAAATTATAGCTGGTTGTAGGAAACTTAAAATTAAATGTTTTCAATTTGTAATGAGGTTCATAAAAGGTCTATGAGATAGATATGTTTCAATAATGATTTTTTCTTTTTTATATTTTTGGTTAATGATGATTATGTTGAATATAAAAGGCATTTTTTTCTGAATAAGTTTACTTGAGGTTGGGATGGTGGAAGAACTAGACTTGGATGACTCCTAAAAATCCATGTGCAATATGTAAAAGCTAAGATAACAAATGAGAAAGAGCAAGAGCAATAACCACAAGGATTAATGTTTTGAAATAATGTGTTTCCTATTTTTTTGATATGGAGACTTTGCCTGTTGTAACTTTTTTACTGAAAATTCTATATCTAAACCATCAAAAACTCAAATTGAAATCCATCATAAAAAACCCACGTCTTGAGTTGCAGCGAATTTAGATTCAGTGCAATACAAAGATAACAAATGTGAAAATTCATCATATTTTCTAATCATCAATGTCTATGACTGTCAATATTGAAGATAATGTTTGAATTATCCCTAAACTATGCCAAGAAAATTCCCGAAATATGCTTAGAAAGTCCCCTGAAATATATTCAGAATGTCCTTGAAATTTGCTCAGAACATCATGGGGATAGTTAGCAAGTTCCTAATTCCTTGATGAAGTTCCATCAGTTTGGGGACATTCCCTAAATATTCACAAGTCCTTGAAATACAGGAATGCAAGATACACATTTTTTTTATTCTTTTGAGAGGGGAGGCATGGGTACTTGTGCAACATAGAAAAAATTCCTCTATATTTCCACTACTTCCTCCGAATTTGTTGGTTCCTCAAAATGGAATGAAACTTCAACATACAATCTTTTGTTTGCTTGATGGCTACAAGATTCCAACAAAAATGTGAATTGTATTCCTTCAATATTATATATACATATAATCTGACAAATTTGTATTTCTAAAACTATAGATATACAATGTGACAAACTTCAATTTTTATAATTTTATATGTATATATTACTTCACAATTTAAAATTAATTAATATTTATAAAATAATATAAAATGTATTGAAAAGCTAAAATTTATATTAACAAATTACCTTATGTTTATTAACTTATATATATATATATAATTAAAAGAAAAAAAACATAACATAACTATATTTTGGCAAATCTAAAAACATATTTTAAATTTGTAATTTTAAAAAAAAATTTAAATTATCATAAATTATACATACTAGAGCTCAATCACAAAAAACGCCTAATTATTATATAAGAGAGCTAAATAAATATTTGTCACATTATAACATTGTTATTTTTGTATACTATACATTTACTTTATATATTAACTTTATTTTAAAACAATAAAATATAGTTAATTATATGATAAGAAATTTCTGTGTGAGTTGAAACTTTTTAGAGAACTTAGTATTACAAGAACTTTGATATCTATAAAATCCTAATTAATGCATTATGAATCTTCCATCTATCTTCTTTTGCTCTAACGCTAATCAAATAGCAGCTACACAAGTTCTGAGTTTAGATATAAAGCAAGTGTTGGTGCAGTAAGCCCCATTCCCACATGGATATATTCCAAAGATTCTTTTCACTTTAGATGTCATGTATACCCCTATTAATGTTCTTAATGTGGAAGAATGTTGGTTTTTTAATCAACATTAATCAATAGGCCATGATGAGGTATAATATACTCTTTTTATTGATTCTTTACCAAATTTGCAAAGTGTTAATAGGATTTTGTCATATTTTTCTTAGTAGGGCATGTAATCTATATTATTTGAGTATAATAAAATATAGCAAAAACGTATATAGTTTTAGTCAAAAGTGGAAAATAGACTGAGTGGATAAAGGAAAATAAAATTATTATTGAGGAAATTTCTATTAACTTAATGGAGAAAAATCTCATGTTACACTTACGAAAGATTCAGAGATAATTTAAAATAGGGAATACTCTTAAGTTAATTGGATTAGAATAAGTGCATCTATGATTGGCCATTTTCAATCAACTTAAATGCATAAATTATATAGTCATTAGTGGAAGAATCTAGTTAACTTTAGATTGAGAAATAAATCTTAGAAACATATTTGAAAGAGTGTAGCAAATCACTTTAATTGCACAAGCTATAAACATTGATGAGCAGTAGCGATAAGACTCATTGACCTAACATGGATTGAATTCTTAAGTATCCACCTTCTATGAGTGGTTATAACAACTTTTCCCTCTATGCATATCTCCCCTAATCTCTTGGTTGGGTCTTTTTTTCATGTGGGTAAACACTCACGGGGTATTTGAACTAGTGACCTTTTCACATGGAGTGCCTTAATAAAGAACCCATTCGCTGTCAATCTGAAGCCACATGGTCATCTTGGTTGTATCTATTAAAAAAGGTTAAGTCTACCATTTAATTTAGCATGAAAGAATTAAAAGACTCATCGTAAAAGACAATGAACGATGGTCATCTTCATGATATATTCATAAAATAAAAAAACTCAATAAACAAAGAAGAAAATGCTTAAATTGCACTGACAAATGAGAAAATTAGCAACTTGGAAGATTCACAAATTTAATTAAACACAATTCCTCAAATTCCTCCCAGCATGGTCTAGGTTTAGATTTTAGAACCCATAAACTCAATTTATTACAAAATATTTTGCAAATTTATATGTATTTTTATGACCAAATTATTCATTTTTTTTTCCTATTCTCAACTTTATTAGTTTTATTATCTTAATTTTTGTTTTGTATTTGATTAATTTCCTTCCCCACATTCATGACCATCTTGTCATTTTATAAGCCAACTGATAAATCCAATTCTTCTTAGCTCAATCGAATGATGTGCACCCATTTTCTCAATGCTTTGCTCTAATTTTGACAATTCTAGAAGCTTTCATTCATAGTTGGATTTTAAAGAAACAATAAACATCACTTACAATATTCTTTTCCATATAACACTACGTAGAATTGAGCCATCTTTCTTTAAGTCAAAGCAACTGTTTGGGCCTGAATAATGTTGAGCCTAGTTTAAGTTTAAGTGTATGTGGTCACGGACGGAATCCTTGAGCATAGAAATTGAATTCATAACTTGCTTTTCATAATTTTATGCATTAGTGCATATTGTTGTAAAATACTAATGGCATTACACTACATTTGCTTGGTTCTTCTTATGAAACTTTAGCCTCTCATAATAGAATCTTTACGATTCATTTTGGATTTGTCATTGCATTCGAAAAGTCAAGCAAGAGTTATGTATTTATGCTATATTAATTATTCGTTTTATTGGGTTATTTTTATCTAATTATGTTTTGTTTAAGTGATTTTATAGTTTACTATTTATCTCATGTTTATCACACTAATTGAATAAAACGAGAATGTATAAGTTTGAATTAGTTATATTTAACTATGTCTTACTTTAATTTTATATTATTTTACTATTTCAATACCATATATATTTAGTATTTATATATTTTTGATAATTCATAGAAGTCATTATTATTTGTCATTGTTTTCAAAACCTAATTATCCTAATTATGATTCATTATTGAAACCATGAGTTAAATTGATAAAGTTGTTATATTGATTTTATTAAAAATAGACTCAAGTCTAAATTTGAAACCTTGTTGACCTCATTCCTCCACAATGGCTTAGCTATACAACTATGAGATCGTGGTTGATTAATTTATTACTTGATTGAGGAAACCCAATTCTCATCCACCTCAAATCCTTTATCCATTTTCATATTATTAGGGCGATATTATGTCAGGATCCTTTCTAATTTTGTGTTTATGATAATATCCCATTTGTAAGGATGTTAGAATCGTGAAAGCACACATAGCACTTGGTTTTGAGATAATATGATGCCAAGACCAAGGTATAAGAATATAAATTTTAAAGTTTGTTTGGTGTTCCTTTATCCTTACATGGAGTTCTTTATTTCTGTGATATACCATGATCTACCACAAGAACACATGACCTTATAAACATCCTTGGGTCGATGATGATCAATCGAATCTTTCACAAACCTTATTTTGGCATTATGGCCTTTAGAGCATTAAATGATGTTGAGACTCCCTCACTTAAAATATTTGCAATTATATCCATAACACCTTTATATCCATAACACTTTGATTATGGGGAAGGAAATATTTCTTGATTATGGAAAGCTCATCAATGAGATTAAGCATCCCTCTTAGTCTTTTTTTACAACTCTTTTAAATTTGTCTTCCATGTAGCCCATGAATTTGAGGAATTTTAATTAGTGTTATTGCTATTTCATGAGATGCTTGTCATCTCAAATCCTTACCGCCCTCATAGCTAGTGCATTAAGGATGCATACCTTTTGAGTGGGTAATGAGTGTGTGATGATGAGAGCCAACATGAAGATAACTCTCATTATGGGTTTTCTTCTTGAAAACTTGACATCCTAGGGTTTTGTTAGGTCTTTTAGTAACTAATGATTCAAAGAATTTTGTTTTTTTATTCTCCTCTACCTTCATGTAAGACATAATGTCATCCAATTGAAAATAATGATGCTAAAAAAAGGGTTAATATTTTTTTTCCATGAGGCCATTTCACATTGATGTCATCAATGAACCTCTTCCACTAGTTTTTGGTTTGATTTACTTTTGGAGTGCTCCATAAAATGATTAGAAAGAAGTGGTGAAAGTGAGGGACCCAATTACTACATTTTTTGTGTTCCTCATAATCTCTTTGAATGATAAAGAATGTGGACCATAGGAAAACCTCTAATAACCTAGTTATATTTGGATTGGTGGCGTCCTTATCTACTTTCACTACTCATACAAATGAATATTTATAAATAATGAAACAATGTTAAAACTAATAAGGATGTCTTGTGATTCTACCCTCTGATGTTTATTAATTCTAAGAAAGTCATTGGAGTCCTTCATGAATGACTCAATTTACTCGACCAAAGGATTGAGTAAATTCTTTCTGTATTTTGCAAACTTATAAGTTGGAAAGCTAATTTTATTTACGATAAACCTAAGGTGACACATTTTTTAAGGATCCTAAGTAATCCATAAATTCTTAAAGTAATTTTTTAGGTTAAGGTAGGCCACTTCTTTATCCTATCAACCACATTAGATTCCTTTGTAGCCTTCTTAAGTTTATCCTTAATCACATTGGTTATGGTATTACTACCCAAACTTTTATAGCTACCACCTTTAGTGAGTTTCCCTATTATTTTCAATATGTAATCACTATGGTTCATTACCACCATGGCCCCATATTTGTTTACCTTCAAATAACAATGTTGTTCTTATTTCTTAGATTCTTGAGGGCTTCATTTTTACCTTTACCCAAATTTTACCTTAGGATTTGGCTCTCCTTAATACCATCCCACCATCTTGTCTCAATTTTTTCTTTGCTTCCATGAACAACACATGTATATTTTCTTTCATAATTCATGTTATGATTTTAATCAAGATATCATTCATTGCTATCACAATCCCTAATAATTTTATCAATATATTATTTCAACGTTGCCTAGCTCATGAATTGATAGTTTGATCTCATTCTTCTAAGTATTACCACTTCATTTTGGGTTTATGATGC
The DNA here is from genome assembly GCA_000404065.3 of Pinus taeda. Lineage (NCBI taxonomy): Eukaryota > Viridiplantae > Streptophyta > Pinopsida > Pinales > Pinaceae > Pinus > Pinus taeda. The sequence continues at coordinate 52,313 of APFE031345553.1, read as the reverse complement.
TTATTTATTATTCCATTGGTTTTTTCAGTCTTCTTATCCATTTCAATATGACCTTATTGAATTTGTTTTAGCTTACTTGGAAAATTAGTTGTACTTATTATTTCCTATATAATGAGATATAAAGGTGATATAGAAGTTTTTTTTATGACGGTGATGGTTTTTACTATTATGATTCATGGTTTTGGTGTGCATGTTGTTGAGAATTTAACGTAAGCATGAAAAAAAAGGATATGGTTGTAAGCATACCCCACCTTAATATGTTAATATAATAAAGGAATATTTTGTTGTTTCCTCCTGGGAATCTGTTGACAAGGATAGATGGCTTATGCAATTAGTAGGGGTCCTTCATAGTGGAAGGTATTGATAAGGCCTACACTATTTGGAAAATGTAAACCTTCTAAATTATGGCCTGGAAACCTTTACTCATTTGGCAAGTTTATTCCATTATTTAGGATTTTTTGAGATGCAATAAACAAAATGTAACCACTTTAATATGAAAAATGTAGAATAGTCATACTAAACTAACAAGGACTAGGGGAAAAACATAACAACAAATATAACACAAATAGAAATTTAGTATATAAATAAAAGAAAAAATATTAATAACCAAATGGATATGAAAAAAGTTAAAAAAATAAAAAATAATTATATTGCTATC
>APFE031345553.1:37898-51498 GCA_000404065.3 Pinus taeda | reverse complement strand
CACAATTGAAGTTTGAATTCAAGATTATAATTTTTACACATGAAAAGCTTCAAAATTGAAGTTTGAATTCAAAATATCTTGGACAACAATGACTTTTCGTTCATTAATTTTCCAAAATATTTTAGAAAATTATAGAAGCAAAAAAGTCTCATCTCAATCAAATTAGTTTTACTTATACAAAATAAGTAACGAAAAAATTACCATTGGGATGGTACATCTAGTTGGATAATTATTTGTCCTTCTTGTATGTTTGGTTCCCTCATTACATTATCCTTTTATCCTATATAAGGCTTTGATTCCTCTTATCAATTCAAATCCCCTCCTCTAGGAGGATGCTTTATTTTGTTCAATGGAACTTCTTCCCTTTCTTTAATCCATCTTATTACATAATTTTCCCATGCCTCGAGAGTTTAATTAAGTGTATTGTTCTGGGAAAAGATATGCCATTTGAAGGGATTTTTATATGGTGCAATTCTCTACATTATTATTTTCTCAAATTTCTCCATCTTAGGTAATAAATACTTAATTATTGTTCTATCTTTAGTAGTGCTCCAGTAGAATTATGTATAACTATTTCATTAACTTTAGGGAAATATTTGAAATATTTCCTAGTTGGTACCAATATATCTCTCCAAATCCTTAGACACTTGTGCTTGTGGGAAGAAATTATCTTTGGATGCAAAACAATGCAAATAGAAATTTTTTACCATGTTATATGTGACATGCCACATTACAGTAGAGTATATTATACCATATGTGATCCTTTTGAGAGAATTATGAGTTTCTTGCTTCCAATATATCAGAAGAAAATCCATTTGGTCTAAGGGTTAGTGAAATGAAATTAAAAGGCTTTACGAGGGAATTATTCTAGGGAGGATTACCAATATTTCCCTTTCTCAAACTGTGGTTGAGCTTGTTGGTAGGGAAGTTTCCATTCTTGGATATGATTCATGACATCAGCTATATATTGGCCCTAGGATTGCACATGTCATGCTTTTTCATAGAATTTCCTCTACACATTGTTGTATTCATTTTGCACCTTGAAGACATAATCAATGAAAACTAATGTTTTATATTTGATGGACTTATAATAGTTGACCTAGTTTTAAAACAATGTGTTTTTTTCTCTGATACTCCTTTATCTTGTTCTCAATGTCCATGTCATTATAAACATTATTTGTTGGACTTATAATAGTAGACCTAGTATTCCAACAATGTGATTTTTCTGTGATACTCCTTTATCTTGTTCTCAATGTCCATTTCCTTATGAACATTATCTTGTGTAATATCTAACCAAAAAAAGTAGAGGAAGACAAGCTTATCTTTCTTGTTCCCATCATTTTCATCTCCATAATGGGCACTATTTTATAATCCAAGTTAATTATCCTTTGTGTATGCTTATGAGTTTTAAATTTCTTCCTTTTCATATCAAATGTAAACAATTCCAAAGTGGCAACTTCATGAACTATAATTTCATAGGACCACCCCCTCCTGCAACCATGTGTACCCAAGGGTACTTACAAATGTTTTAATAAATATTTCTTCCATCGATGTAAAACTTTTTACTCCATATTGATTGCAATGGATTTTGTCCTATATGCCAATTATTCTCCTTCTTATCTAGCCTCTTCAACCTTAGCACCATATTAATGTTTCTTCATTATTTCTTCTTCCATTCTCTTATACTCTTAATATTTAGCTTTAGCCTATTTCCTAACTAGTTCCTATTGTTTCATTCCTTTTTCTTCAGCTTCATATTGTAATTCCTCTTCTTTTTTTCTAGCTTGTTCTATTTCAATTTAATATTCCATTCTCTCATTTTGTAAATGAAGAATTTAATAAAATTAGACTTAGAGGTGTGGCTCTAAACATTTGCTTGGTTTTATGATTAAGGGTTTATAGGGTAAATTTTAGTAATATCTGTAAATACTATTGTTCACTTTTCCTTTTTATAAGAATCTATATGTGCATTGCTTTACTATAAAGGTTTAAAACTTTATTCTTTTTAGATTCTAACATCAACCTTGGATTTATTTTTATCTTTTTATTTCTTTGCTATCATATGTTCCTTTCCTTGGGCATCAATCTCTTTCTTCTCACATGATTCTTCTTTTTTAGTTACTTTTATTTCCGCCTCTCATTTTTTTGGCTTCAGCCTTTCCTCTAGCTTTTTCTAATGCTTCTAATCTTCCTTCCTATTCTTTCCTCTTCTCTTGAAGAAATTTCCTTTCCATAATAGACTTTTCATATTCCTCTTTCTTTTTCTTATCCTTTTCTTCAACAATAACTTTCAAATTATTTAATACTTCTTCATAATTTTAATACCCTGTAATGATGATTTTAGATTTGTTTTATTTCTCCTTGCAAGGGAAGGACAAATTCATCTCAAATTTTTGTTTTTCAACCATGCTCAATGGATAATGCATTTGAGTTCTTTCCATCTTAAAATGATATTTATTGATATTATCTCATTCCATCCTAGCATTAATAGAGTTTTTTAGTTCAATTATGCATATGTATAATTGATAAGTTGGGCACAAGTTCTTTTGATGCTTAAAACCATGCAAATTGGTTTGGTATCAAATTTCTTGAATGAGTAACTTATTTGGTGCATATATTGGAAGTGTATGGGATGGCTAAGTAAAAAGTCAACCCTAATATAAGTGGAGTATTCATCTAGGTACTAACCTTGAATTTTGTTTAATACTTCTAAGGCTTTTACGGATATCCATGGTTAGGGTACAAAAGATAAACTCCTATAATAGTGCCATGAAGGCATCATGGATGAGGAAAAACTAGTATTTGTACCCATTCTTCCATAAAGAATTGAAACAAGGGATTTTTCTAGAGACAAAGGCCAATTTAATCCTGTGAATGTGTTGGAAGCACAAACTAGATCTAATAGATAAGACAACACACAAGAATTTGGGGATTTAGCGAGTGCATTTGTTTGAGCCTTTCCTATAGCATTTTTCATTGTGTTGGATAGGATGGATACCTAGTTGAAAAATGAAACTTGTAGTTATATTATCAATCACTAGTACCAAATCTATTTTATGTGAGTTGAACATTTCTACCCTCCACATACCATTTAGCAAGAATATTGTATTAGATATTATCATGAATGGAAACCCTTAGAAACTTATTGTTGAAGTACATTTCAACCTTTCATATTTTGTAGTAAGCTTCAAAGTCTATCAATGTAAATGATCCAACACACTTTCCCTAGACATTTAATATCTTCTTGTTACTAATATCTCTATGTTGTATCAAGTATTTTATTATCTCTACATAAGGTAACAGTGGAGATCTGGATGGTGCATTCAATACAAAATGCTTCCTCAAATTCTATGTTATTGCAATATTATCTTATTCCCTTTCATTTAAGTTATCAGCATATCATAGTACCTTCCCATCCTTAACCAAATGGAACAATTCATTATAGTTGTGATATTTGCTAAATCTAGTAGGGTAAAAGGTATCCATATAAATGGGAGACTTATCGTCCTGAAGAGCCATGGTGACTAATTTCTTAACTTTCATGAGTTTATTCTCCTTATTAAGTGATGCTATATTGTTTTGGTAATATGTTTGACAGTTAAGGTTTTTTCTTCATGATATTTTATTATTTCAATTGGACACTTAGGTTGGCCTAATACTAATTTCTTTTTCATTCCTTTCTTCCTTCTTTCTCTTTGTTTTTTGCCGAAGCAAGAATCAATCCTTCTATATCATTAAATCAAACAAAAAATTACAGCATGTACAAAAACCTGACCCCATCATGGACTCAAGAAAACCAAGGGGCAATCTACCATAGATTTGACCCTTCCATTTACACCATACAATTCTATTCTCTCAAAAAAAAAAACTTTAGGATGAACATTATGATTCAAAATCCTAATGTAAAACTCCGCTGACTCTCCACGTATTTGACGCGTCAAGCCTAAAAAGACCCATGGTCCCACAAAACAGCACGTTCAACTCTGACTGTCAATTCCTCCTGCTAAATCGAACGGTGCGGTGAAATATCACACATACATATTAACCAAAATTTAACGCCTGATGGAGGGTGGTATTTATAACACCTCCCTTGCCACGTGTCAGGAGACTAATGGGATCGCTTCGAAAAATCTGAAACCACTTACAGTTCTGAAGCCAAGCGATCACTTGGTAACCACTTGGTGTCTGGTTTTCCGTTCCATGAGGGGCAAAACAGGGGAAAAACCCCCACCAGACAATTCCAACTTCCCTTCCCATGCAAGCCCACCTTGGAACTTGCATCAGAGGCTGCCGTATACTGAGAAAAGAACCCTGTGTTGCATTCCGAAAGAAAAGGGGGACTGGTTCTCTTACACCAGAGTGTTAAGTGGCCGCTCTGAGCTTGCCCTTCATCAAGGTGGCAACTAGAGTATTGAGATCGAACTAACTTGGAAATCATCAATCTGTGCCTTTCACTCTAGCCCAGTATCTAAAAATATCTCTGTCCTTTGCCGCTTGTTCCTCGTAGAGAGATTTTAATCTGCTCTGAGGCGTCTCCTGCCATTTCATCTCAATTCTGCAATTTGAATTAAGTACTCCTTGGTTGGCCAGAGCGTCTGCTAGTTTATTGGCTTTTCGTCGAACATGGCTGAAACTGACAATTTCTAGATTCAGGAGATGATTTCGAATTTTTGGTTACACTTGGATTAGTCTCTAGTTTTTTGAGACCTTCTCCAACGCTGCTCCGCAATTGATTCTCTTAACAGCGTTTATGGATATCTCAGATTTTACTTCTATAATAACATTGGATCTATGATTTAGTTTCAGCAGCTCAAGACATTGTTCTAAAGCCATTAATTTGGCCGTATTGTTGGTGGCTTTACCTAAATGGCAGTGAAAATTAAAGATTATGTTTCTCTCTTCATCTCTTAACACCCTACCATAACCAGCTATTCCAGGGTTGCATTTTGAAGCCCCATCAATGTTGCATTTCAGATAACCTTTCGGTGGAGGATGCCAGAACTCCTTTTCCATTTCCAAATATTTTACTTTTTTGCTTAGTCCATTGGGAATGATATCTTGCATTCTCAGGTTCCTGAGTGTTCTCGTTTCATTTTCTGTGGGAGGGTTCTTGGGATAATTACGAACAGTGGTGCTAACTGTCTCCTTAATCTACTTCAAGATCAGATCCAACAGGCGAAGAGGAATAGTTTTTTCATCCTTGAAAATTCTTCTATTCCTTTCTTTCCAAACATTCCAAATAATGAAGCTTGGCGTAAAGGTCCAAGCCAAATTAAGGAGCTCGTTCTCCGAAAAGTTTCTTCTCCACTTGTTTAGGGTATTAATGATACTTTCTTTATCTCTGTTTTTCTGTTCAATATGCTCCATTGTCTCCTCTTGAGCTCCACATAGCTGACATCTAGAAGGCCCAAGAACACCTCTTTTCCGAATATTATCCCAAGTTAAAATTTTCTTGTGATGAACTAACCACATGAAAAGCTTGATTTTCATCCACCCTTGGTGGCTCCAAAGTTGTTGCCAGGATTTCTCTGGAACACAGGAATCTAGGTTCAGGAGAATTCTTTTTGCTTCCTTAAGATTAAAGGTTCCTTCTTTATTGAGGCCCCATCTTAACTAATCTGTCCCCTCCATTACCAAGATTTTCTGTTGATTTAACATGCTCATAATTGCCTCTTCTTTTATTTTTATGGCATTGTCATCTCTGCAGTCTATGCTTTTCCAGTTTCTCCACTTTCTGGAGTTATGAGGAAGATTCTAGAAATCTTTAACTTTGATTAGACCTTGGGAGTTTGTTTCCTGCTAGAGGTTCATAAAGTCCTCTTTTAACAGTGTTGGTTCTTGTTGCCATTTGTGTTCCCAGAAGAGAGCTAGATCTCCTGCTCTGATTTCCCAGAAACTTTTGTTTTGTACTAGGCTTTTGTTTTCCCATGCTTTTTTATTCCTTCGTTCTTATCCCTTAGTAGCCATGTAGATTTTTTTACATGTTGGACACAAAAATGAAGAATGCAGGGTTTAGCCCAATTCCACTACTATTTTTACTTCTTCAAATAAAATGGGATATTTATTCCTATTTACATATTAATGTCACAAATGGGGAGTAAAATGCAAGATTGGAAAGATTATCAAGTGTTCTATTCATGACACCCCGATCCTAACTCTTTAGGGAGACTATATATTGGTCAACGAGTGTGCAAGCCACACAGACAAATTTAGTGACAAAAATAAATAAATGAAAATTCAAAATTTCAAAGAAAAATGTAAATCTACTAAAAAAAATTTCAAAATAAAGAAAATATTAGAGCTTATTCTAAGGACTTAAAACTCAAGTTAGTAAAATCTAGAAGGAAGTAATAATAAAATGAAAATTCTTTTGAACAAGTCAACCAACTTGACGTAAGTAATTGAAATACCTTTATGGAGTTTGGCCATTGACATGGAGAAGTTTCACCTCTCCATCCATGTTGTATAGTTTACAAGTTCTAAGGCCAATTTTTTTAGCTACTGGAATGGACCAAGCCATAAGTGTTGAAATTTCATGTTATTTTCTTTTGGTTCATTTTTTTATACCATTTCAAAGCAAGGCCTCCTAAGTAAAATATTGTTCATGTTGCTAAATTTTTATCAAACCATCACTTAAGCATTTACTCATGAACATCAAACTTTTGCTTCACTTTCTTCCTCTCTTCCTCTAGGTTCATAAGAGATTAAGTTATCTTTGGATAGTTGGAAAATTCTACCCTAGAGGATGTAAGTTGGAGGGAAGGTAGGAAAATATTTAGAGATAATATGTTTTTTTTTATGCACCAATAATTTGATAGAGGTTATTAGACTAGATTTAGGCATAACTCTATTAACACAAAAGCCATTTGGTAGTGCATAATTCCAATTTCATTATGATCAATGAAAATTTTATTTAATTTTTTTTTTTAAAATACTAGGTTCTTATTAGTGGACTCAAACATACCATTTCCTTGAGTGTACTAATTAGCATAACATAACAAAATGTTTCCATTTTAAAAATCAAATTTAGCCAATTTCAAAGAAGATAAATATGTTGTGCATTATATAAAACAAGAATGGAAGTCACCTTAAACTTGATAATAAATTATTGTTTAAGGAATTTGATGGTGATTGCTTCATTTACTTTGGTTAACAAAACTACTTCTTTCCATCTTGTAAAATGGCTTATGGGTATTAAAATGTATTTGTGTTGTCTTGAAGTGTTTGGGTTTATCACCCTATAATATATGGAGTGCTCCACTCTATTTTTACTTGAGATAAACACTTTCAATTTTACGTTGACTTCTAATATAGATACAATGACATACATTCTATTCTTTGAGGATATCAGACATTGATGATTCAATTGTTATTTTATGTGATGATGAATAGGTATGTACTTATTTCAATTACCAATCTAGACTATGTTGATGGTTATGAAAATAATTCATATTGATGGTTTTAATGTTGCTTATCGTACATATATATTGGGATGACTAATATTTATGATCAAATGTTACTAACAATTTCTTGTGGGAGGAGACAATGGTGACGCATAGGTGTGTGAGGGACAATTATGCTAGTTTGGTTTCTAAGTTAGCACTGATATTGAAAAGTGATATATATATATATATATTATATATATATTGATGATAGGTTATTGATGCAATAATAAGTTACATGTTTTTTGAATGATTCACACCATGGTGATGTGGTTGTATAAAGTATATTGGATCTTCATGGAAGGGGTGGGACAACATCCCTAATTCCACCCACTAGCCTCGAAGTTATACAATGTTGTGAGGATTGGACTATATATTTGGTCACTCATGAGGTTTCATTAAGGTGCACACATCAAGGAAGACACCATGGAACATTTTAGGGGCTAATGTTCGCCCAGTGGGCTAATTTTCCATGATTTTTCCAAAAAACGATTCGCCAATTTCCAATTTTTATAAAAGATGATTCGCCCAAATTTTAGAATATAATATTATTTTACCTTAAAAATCGCCAACATTATATAGTGGCTATATGATAAATCATTATAAATTTGAATAATTTTACAAATATATCATTGAAAAATTTATAGTTTGCATATTAGGGATTAGTGAGATTTGCCAATGTTTCTAAACTTCAAGAAAATTTTCCATCCTTAAAATTTTCCTTGGAAGACACCTTAATCCTTAGGAATGATTAGTCTTACAACAAAAGAAAACCTTAGAGTTAATGGTGGTCTCTACCATCATGTTTATGTTATCCTCTACTTATCATAGATACTTGTTGGGAAAGTGTTGTGGCACCTTTGGAACTCCATGAGAGTTTCTTAAAGTGAAAAATGAATTGGTACCCTTGGTATTGAGAAAACAATAAGGATATTAGAATTTTGAATTGTATGGAATAAGAACTTAAGTTAATTAATACAAAGCAAAATCAGTTTAAGGAAACTTCAATTATAAATTTAGATAATACTTGGAAAAAGGGATTATGGGGATAAATTAAAAACTAAACTTTAGAAAAATAAAAATGAAGTAACTTAAACTCAATTAAGTATTCTAAATATCCTAAAACGTGAGGGAATAATATTCTAAATTTATAAATAATGACAATAAAATGTTAAATGAATTATAACACTAAAAGTGGAGGTGGCATGCATGAATTAAACAGAATCAAATTAAAATAATGAAGAATTACATTCATGATAACCCCCCATATCCTAATTAAACGTTGAAATTGAGAGAAAGCAAGGGCGATTAAAGACATAAAATTGACACCTAATAGTTAACTATAGTTGAAAAATTGCTTAAGCACAAAAATAAGATTATCTCAATTAGGATCAAGGGACAACTAAGAGAAGAAAAAACATTTTTTGGGGTGATGAAAATTAGCCTTTTAAAATAGAATAAGGAAATGAAATTCATGAGAGCCTTGATAAAATTGTGACACATGGGTAGATAAATAGTAGGAGTTTGGAAATTAATAAAATCATCAATTTGCATTAGATGACAAGTGGAAACACTATAACTCCTCTAAAAGAAAATCAAGCTATGAGAAACTTACTTTTGAATACACTCTAATGTTGGATGGATGCCCTAATGCTAAATTACTTTTGAGTGACCAAATATATTTCTATTTGTGAAGTTGGTGTGCATGGAGTTTCTATTAAGTAGAAACCTATTGAGTTTAAAATCTCACCTCCACATTTCTAGTATATTCATCTCTTGTATAAACCCATTGTAGGTTATAGGTCCATGGGGACGAACAATACCAAAGGAGAAAACATAGAGGTTATTGGTGAGTCTGTGATATTTAGAAAGTGCAAGAGTAAACAAGGTTGATTATTCTTAATTGACATTGGACTACATCAATGATCAATCAACCCTCTCAAATTTGTGGATGTGGAATCATATGGTGAATGATATCATATAGATTATTTTTATATGTATTTCTTAGCATAACAAACTAGTCACTAGTTAAAGCATTGATGAAGGTTGGATTGTAATTATGAATATGAATCTTTTAAATGGATGAAGGTTAATTGTAATTGTAATTATAGAAATTTATTATATTTTTGAATAAGAGGAGAAAATAGTTGATGAATGCCAAGTATATTTGTAAAATGAGCTGTATGACAATCTAGAAATAAATATATTAATGAACACAGGTTAATTGTAGTGTAATTGAAAACTGCAATGGTATTTATATGGTAATGCAAACATAACATATGATGGTTGTTGTTAACCAAAACTAACCTATTAATTATGTGTGCTTTTATTGATTTCTGTAATAATTGAAGAACATAACTAATTGATTCTACATACATTCTATTGATGTTAGTAATTCAATCTATTTGTTAGGTTGTGCTCTTGATTACTGTAGAAATTCTACGAATATATTTATTTATTGCTATATAACTTTTATGGGTTGCAACTTATTCAAGAATATAAAGAAGAATAGATTTATCTATTTCGTCATACATTCATTGAATTTAGTAAGCAATTCATAATGGCATGAAGAATATAGTTATTTATTTATGTCTACATTTGTTGATTTCAATGATTCATTTAAGAACATAGTTATGTTATTAATGTATACATCTCATTCTAACTCCTATAATGAAATTGCATGAATAAGAGAAAGAAATTTCCAAACTCAAATTGGGTTCTTGAATACTTGTAATACCTCCAATAGAGTTAAGCAAACACAAAACTATATCTAACTACGCTAAACTTAAACAATAAAACCCATCACCTGTTTGCATGAAACATGAGGTTTATGGGTATGTTTGACACAAGTCTAGACAGTATCCTCCTTTGCTACCCAATATAAGCTTGTAAAATTATTACCCTTTTGAACTTAGCCTCTACAAAGTCCAATCTTACTCAAAAGCCTAAGTAATTAGGCATATTTATACGGGTGCTAATTAACCAAACCTTATTTGAATAATTTATGGATACCTGAAGATCTGTATTGATTTCATTTGGGAACCTTTATGTTAACCTGATAGTAATTTTGCAACTACTCAGGACATCTTTATGTTTTTTGGTTTTTATTTCCTTCTTCCTACACTTATAATCACTCAATGCTTCAACCTTGTTTCTTCACTCATTAGATCTAACTCTTACCTAAGTGATGTAATTACAAAAACTAAATCCTTGAGCACCCAAGTGCTACTCCTTAAAGCACCCAAGGCTAAGTGTTGGAACCTAATGCTAATGCATTAGATATTGGTAAACAAATATTATACCTTGTAACACTTTTAAAATATCTATGGTAGGGACCATCAAGAGTTCAAACCTATATCGAGATATCAAGGTCCAATGATATTAGGATATTGATTCAAACCTCATATTGGGGAATCATTTTATATTAATTTTTTTATAAGAGAATTTTTAGAAGTTATTTTTTGTTCAATTCCTATCAATGCTTACTCTAATGCTATGAGTTACTAAATGTCCCCATGTATTAGAGTCGCATCAACATTCTCCCTTTGCTTGACTACATTGCCAAAAGATTTCCAAGATGGTGTTAAAAATTTCCATTTGAAATGGCACGAGTTTGAGTTGTGAACCAAAATCTATAGCTCCCTCAATGCATCTCATTTCTCCATTCATTTGAAATAGATGTTTCCCATGTCGTTTTCCTCAAAGTGTTGTGAATGTCACAACTAATAATAATCTTAGGATGTCCATCTATTTCCCTATTAAGGATATTGAAGTATGAGACAATAAAGTTTCTTCACCATATTTCACCCATTTCTAATTCCAAACCCATAACTTTAGGAGCAAATTCATTATTAGACTTTTGAGAATCTAGTTGGGAAAATTTCTCTTTCGACAGGTCTACTCTTTCTCTCTAAGTAATTTCCCATTTCTTGGGTTTAATTCGCCTTTCCCTTGACTTGTTTTTCATTTCAGTGCTGAATTTACATTTCTTTAGGTTGAGTCCTTCTTTACTAGGATGATTTCCTCTCTAGTTAACTTTTCCATTATCCTGGCCAATTCTATTTCTATAGTCAACTTAATTTATTTCCTGAGTCAACATAATTTCATACTTGGTCATTTTCTCTCACCCATGGGTCCCACATAACCACAAAATGACTATATGCCTCCACTAGATCATAAATTCATTAGTTGGCTAATTGGACAACTAGTCGACTTAGATCCTTAGTCAATTTCGCTCTTTCCTAAGCAAGTTAAGTCTTAGTTAGGTTGATTCAAAAAATTTCATTTGGTTCCATTCCCTAAGTTTAATTCTAAAATCACTTGGTAAAATTTTTGGACATTCCAATAACTAAGTATATATTCCAATCAAGGAAAAATCTAGAGGGAGAAGCCATTTTCCATGAGAAATCAATTAGGTTTCATTAATCAAGTTGACTTATGTTGACAGCGAAAGATTAAGAAAAATTGAATTGGTGATTCTTATTTCATTCATATGGGGGGTCATTCATATAGACATAATTCTCATTCCAATGAGATATCTTGCAAACAATTTATATCAAATTTCAATTACAGATGCGATAAGGAAAAAATGACACTATTGTTACTCTTCAGTGAGGATTTCACTGGTTTAAGGTACGACTTTACTATTGGTCCTTAATCTCATGATTTATTGGTGAAATCAAGATTATGCTCAATTGAGACAACAACAAGTCTTTTGTAGTTCATAATTTTGATAGTTTCTTCCCTTAGGATTGGGACATGCAGTTAGTAAACCAAGGTAACTTAGCAAGACTCCATCCAAATACTTCAAAGCTAATTTCACATTTAAACATTACATTCAAACGGATTAAACTAACCAACAAAGCTTTGTGTCACAATTGGTGGTTGTATGAATTTTTCACATAGAATTTCAACATTAGACCACATGAAGGCATAGGAGTTGTCGCCATTTATATGATGGAGGTCTCTACATAAGAGAACCAAACACTCAAGCCTCAGAGCCAACCAACATACCATCCTCTATCCTAGTTGAAGGATAATGAATAGATAAATGGTAGTGGTTGTGTGCATATATGCCTTTTTGAAGACAAATATCTCTGATAAGATATAAACAAAGACAATAAGTTAAATCCCTTAGAGGATTTGTGTTGGTGAAGTGAATGGGCTATAGGTACGTCATTTATGAAACAAATCATAGGAAACTCTTCTCAAGGTGTTGACATACTTTGAAGGCCCCTTCCAAAGTCTTATGTTTCCCTTGAAAAAAATCATTTCTAGTGTTATTTTTTGTTAATGCTATGAGGGATTTTCTCCCCGTCCAATCCCTCCCCCTCTTTTGGCCCATCCATACCTAAACCTCCTAAAGTATATACTTTTTCCACTGTAAAAGAACTTTGTCTTAGCTTTATAAGTTATCAAGGCTAGTTATGGATCTTTGAATTTTCTTTAGTCAAGATGTCCCCTTTTATAAAATAAAACCCTTCTCAAGGGCTTCAACTTTTGTAAAGGACCCTTCCAAAGTCTTATGTTTCCCTTGAAACTCTCCCATTCTACTGTTATTTTGTGTTAAAGTTTCGTAGAATTTTTTTCTTGTCTAGTCCCTCCTTTTTTGACCCATCCACACCTCAACCTGCTAAAAATATCTACTTTTGCCATTGTACAAGAAATTTTTCTTAACTTTAGAATTTATCTTGGCTAGTTAGGTATCTTTGAATTTTCTCTAGTTAAATATATCCCCTTTTATAAAATCAAACTTAGAGCTTTCTAAGCCCCTCCCATCCTCTACTGAATCTTATAAATTCTCTAACATATGATAAGAAGAACAACCCGTCACCACAAACCCCATTTTTTAACAAAAGTAAATTCCAAAATATAAGTAGAGAAAATTATTAAGAAATTGATTATCTTTTGCAAAGAATATGGAGTTAAAGATGAATTCAAACTTTTACCTAAATTTAAAAAAATAATTCCTTGAAAATTGCTTCAACCTTTCTCAGACTCAATGGTAGCTTTTTCCTTTCAACAAGTGTAAATGTGAAAAACAACTATCACTTTCTTATAGGTACAAAAATGCCTTTACCACTCAACAACTCTAAAGTGCTTCCCTCCCTTGAAACTTCCCCAATAACTACAATTTCGGTGAGAATTTTTCTTTATCT
>APFE031345553.1:0-37436 GCA_000404065.3 Pinus taeda | reverse complement strand
TCTGCCAATCATCTTCCACCAATATTCCTATAGCTTTCGACGTAAAACCTACAACATACTTGTGAATTTCCCTGTTCATGAAGGTTAAAAAAGCCTTTGGAAATATATTTTGTGGAGTGATTTTTTTGTTTTGGAATAATGGTGACAAGTGATGTCAAATTCATAGCATAAATAATAATGAATAATTATGACCATGGTCCAATTTTTTTGTTAAACTCCATTTGAAGTATTTATATTGAAATAGAATAGCTTTCACCGTTTTCAAATTTAATTTAAAGATATATAACTGTGATTTTTTTCAAATAATGTATTTTAAAATAAATTAATTGGATAAGAAGTTATTTTGTTTATCTAATTAGAGTATTTATGTATGGTATTTCTAATATGGCCAAATAAAAAATTCATTTTTAAATAAAATGATTTTGATATTATAGTAATTTTTGTATTAATTTATGGACTTTATGTGGAATATAATTTATTTAATGGGATAAATACATCGATTTATTTATATTCGGATTATTAATTATTGAAGATTATTTGTAATGTAATATTTTTAGGTGAAAAAATTTAATTATTTATATATTTAATCTGAATTATTAATTAATTATTTTATTTTTTAGTTATTTTGTTATAATTTTGAATTTATTTAATTTGATTAAAAGGTTAAAGTTAAGGTTATGTCGTCCTTACCTATAAGAAAATAGATTAACGATCAGAGATACGAACAAATATCGACGTGGAATTGCATTTCGTTCGTTCTCGAGAAATTTGTTTGAATGAATGGAGACGGTGTCGGCCAAACTTTAATCACGTGAATATGGTTGTCTGTCGGCTAGCCATGCTTGCCCCATGCTTTAATGCGTATATTCTAAGTCCTCTCTGCTGTAAGTTGATCCGTATGATTATTTTGCGGGACCCAACACATAATGATCCATGTTGCACATTCGATGAATTGCATAAGGAGCGGATACTTTTTTTTTTAAAGAAGAAAACGCTGTATAGTATTTGTATTATATTGAAAATAGTCTTGTATACACAGAATGTAGAGAAACTTTTTCCCTTCATGACATCTAAAACTGAAGGTATTTTTTAAATATACATTTTTTTTGTTTAATGGAGTATGAGGTCCCCTGAATGAATACGAGGTCATGGGGTCGATTTTATTTATTTATTTATTTATCTATTTCAAAAGAGATAACACTACATCATCTATTTCAGAAAGAGATAACCGTACATTTATCTATTTCAAAAAGAGATAACAGTACATTATCTATTTTATTTATTTATATAAACTGATAGCTACGATGTTTTGATTTGTCATGATCTCTCGTTTTAAAAAATAAAAAAATAAAAAAAATATAATGCGATTAAAGTACTCGTCACTAAACACGTGCCCTTTTCCGTCAAACTCTCGCGATGCTGTCATTTTCCATGATAAAGTTGTTGCTCACAGTGGGTAAAAAAGGGACTTGATACAAAAAAATAGTCAATCACGGTATAACTATTAAATAAATCCTAACAAATAAAAACCAAAAATACAAAAGAGTTGGACAATTCAAAAAGGAAACTTCTTTGTCAAGTAAATGGAAACACTAGTGTTTGAGTAACAACAGGTAATTCATTCAACAAAATTACGGTTATAATTAAAAAATGTCTACCGTTTTAATTTTTTTTTTAATAAATTAAGAAGAGCAAGTATTCAACGAAAAAAATTATTTTGTATTGATTTTTGGGACAGTGGAATGATGGTGACCAGGACGGGTATTTCATAGGCTGGGACATATTTCCAAAATTTTGATGGGTAAGGTATATACTGAATTTTTCAAATTTATTATTTATATATATAATATAAAAGTGTAATAAGTTAGAGCTATATAGGTTTATAATACAATCTTTTATTTTAATATTCTGAAAATTCCTCAAATAGTTTTAGAGAAGGATTGAGGTGTTTTATTAACTGGATGTTTGATATGTAACAAATAAATATAGTGAGTTTGTTATGAAAACTTAAAATTAAATATTTAATTTGCAATGAGGTCCCAACAAAAGGTTATAGATAGATGAGATTGTTTCAATAACGATGTTTTTTTTTCATATCGCTTGTAATGATGATATGTGGGAATGAGTGGAAAAGGCATTTCCTTCTAAATAAGTTTACTTGAGGTTGGGATGGTGAGAGCACTAGACTTGGATGACTCCTAAAAATCCATGTGCAATATGTAAAAGCTAAGATAACAAATGAGAAAGAGCAAGAGCAATAACCACAAGGATTAATGTTTTGAAATATTGCGTTTCCTATTTTTTTGATATGGAGACTTTGCTTGTTGTAACTTTTTTACTGAACATTCTATATCTAAGCCATCAGAAACTCAAATTGAAATCCATCATAAAAACCCCATGTCTTGAGTTGCAATGAATTTAGATTCAGTGCAATACAAAGATAATAAATGTGAAAACTCATCATATTTTCCAATCATCAATGTCCATGACTATCAATATTGAAGATAATGTTTGAATTATCCCTAAACTATGCCAAGAAAATTCCCGAAATATGCTTAGAAAGTCCCCTGAAATACATTCAGAATGTCCTTGAAATTTGCTCCGAACATCATGGGGATAGTTAGCAGGTTCCTAATTCCTTGACGAAGTTCCATCAGTTTAAGGACATTCCCTAAAGATTCACAAGTCCTTGAAATACAGGAATGCAAGATACACATTTTTTTTATTCTTTTGAGAGGGGAGGCATGGGTACTTGTGCAACATAGAAAAAATCCCTCTATATTTCCACTATTTCCTCTAAGGTTGTTAGTTCGCCAAAATGGGATGGAACTTCAACATACAATCTTTTGTTTGCTTGATGGCTACAAGATTCCAACAAAAATGTGAATTGTATCCCTTCAATATTATATGTACATATAATCTGACAAATTTGTATTTCTAAAATTATAGATATACCAATGACAAACTTAATTTTTATATTTTTATATGTATACTATTACTTTACAAATTTAAATAAATTAATTTATAAAATAATTATAAAAATGTATTTGAAAAACTAAAATTTATATTAACAAAATTAACTTTTTATAACTTTATTATATATATATTTGATTAGGAAAAAAACATAATCCATAATTATTATTTAACAGTTCTATAAAAATAAGCGTAGTTTTTAAATTAAATAATTATAAAAAAAACCCTTTAAATTATCACTAAATTATCACTATACTAGAGCTCAATCACAAAAAAATGCTCTTAATTATTTACTATAAGAAGAGCTCAATAAATATTTGTCACATTATAACATTGTTATTATTGTAATAATTCTATACATTACTTTATTATATTATATCACAATATCGTTATTTTTATTTTATAAACCATAAAATATAGTTAATTTATATCGATAAAAATATTTTTGTGTGGGTTGAAACTTTTTAGAGAGAACTTAGTATTACAAGAACTTTGATATCCATAAAATACTAATTAATGGATTATGAATCTTCCATCTATCTTCTTTTGCTCTAACGGTAATTAAATAGCAGCTACACAAGTTGTGAGTTTAGCTATAAAGCAAGTGTTGGTGTAGTAAGCTCCATTTCCACATGGATATATTCCAAAGATTTTGTTCACTTTAGATGTCATGTATACCCCTATTAATGTTCTTAATGTGGAAGAATGTTGGTCTTTTAATCAACGTTAATTAATAGGCTATGATGAGGTATAATATACTATTTTCATTGATTTTTTACTAAATTTGCAAAGTGTTAATAGGATTTTGTCATATTTTCTTGGTAGGGCATGCAATTTATATTACTTGAGTATAATAAAATATAACAAAAACATATATAGTTTTAGTTAAAGGTGGAAAATAGACTGAGTGGGTAAAGGAAACTAAAATTATTATTGAGGAAATTTCTATTAATTTAATGGAGAAAAATCTCATGTTACACATACGAAAGATTCAGAGATAATTTAAAACAAGGAATACTCTTAACTTAATTGAACTAGAATAAGTGCATCTATGATTGGCCATTTCCAATCAACTTAAATGCATCAATTATATAGTCATTAGTGGAAGAATCTAGTTAACTTTAGATCGAGAAATAAATCTTAGAGACATATTTGAAAGAGTGTAGCAAATCACTTTAATCGCACAAGCTATAAACATTGATGAGTAGTAGCGATAAGACTCATTGACCTAACATGGATTGAATTCTTAAGTATCCACCTTCTATGAGAGGTTGTAACAACTTTTCCCTCTATGCATATCTCCCCTAATCTCTTGGTTGGGTCTTTTTTTTTTCATGTGGGTAAACACTCACGGGGTATTTGAACTAGTGACCTTTTCACATGGAGTGCCTTAATAAAGCACCCATTCGCTGTCAATCTGAAGCCACATGGCCATCTTGGTTCTATCTATTAAAAAAGGTTAAGTCTACCATTTAATTTAGCATGAAGGAATTAAGGGACTCATCATAAAAGACAATGAATGATGGTCATCTTCGTGATATATTCATCAAATAAAAAAACTCAATAAACAAGGAAGAAAATGCTTAAATTGCATTGACAAATGAGAAAATTAGCAACTTGGAAGATTCACAAATTTAATTAAACACAATTCCTCAAATTCCTCCCCAACATGGTCTAGGTTTGGATTTTGGAAACCATAGACTCAATTTATTACAAAAATATTTTAAAAATTTATATGTTTTTTATGACCAAATTATTCATTTTTTTCCTACCTCTCAACTTTATTATTAGTTTTCTTTTCTTGATTTTTGTTTTGTATTGGATTAATTTCCTTCCCCACATTCATGACCATCTTGTCATTTTATAATCCAACTTATAAATCTAATTCTTCTTGGCTCAATCGGATGATGTGCACCCATTTTCTCAAGGCTTTGCTCTAATTTTGACAATTCTAGAAGCTTTCATTCATAGTTGGATTTTAAAGAAACAATAAACATCACTTACAATATTCTTTTCCTTATCACACTACGTAGAATTGAGCCATCTCTCTTCGAGTCAAAGCAACTGTTTAGGCTTAAATAATGTTGAGTCTAGTTGAAGTGTAAGTGTATGTTGTATCTAATTATGTTTTGTTTAAGTGATTTTATAGTTTACTATTTATCTCATGTTTATCACACTAATTGAATAAAACGAGAATGTATAAGTTTGAATTAGTTATATTTAACTATGTCTTACTTTAATTTTATATTATTTTACTATTTCAATACATTATATATTAGTATTTATATATTTTTTATAATTCATAGAAGTCATTATCATTTGTCATTGTTTTCAAAACCTAATTATGATTCATAATTGAAACCATGAGTTAAATTGATAAAGTTGTTATATTGATTTTATTAAAAATAGACTAAGTCTAAATTTGAAACATTGTCCACCTCATTCCTCCACAACGGCTTAGCTATACAACTATGAGATCGTGGTTGATTAATTTATTACTTGATTGAGGAAACCCAATTCTCATCCACCTCAAATCCTTTATCCATTTTTTTCATATTATTAGGGCAATGTTATCTCAAGATCCTTTCTAATTTGGTGTTTATTATAATATCCCATTTGTAAGGATTTTAGAATCGTGTAAGCACACATGGCACTTGGTTTTGAGATAATACGATGCCAAGGCCAAGGTATAAGAATATAAATTTTAAAGTTTGTTTTGTGTTCCTTTATCCTTACATGGAATGAGTTCCTTATTTCTGTGATATACCATGATCTACCACAAGAACACATGACCTTATAAACATCCTTGGGTCGATGATGATCAATGGAATCTTTCACAAACCTTATTTTGGCATTATGGCCTTTAGAGGATTAAATGATGTTGAGACTCCCTCACTTAAAATATTTGCAATTATATCCATAAGACGTTGATTATGGGGAAGGAAATATTTCTTGATTATGGAAAGCTCATCAATGAGATTAAGCATCCCTCTTACTCTTTTTTTATAACTCTTTTAAATTTGTCTTCCATGTAGCCCATGAATTTGAGGAATTTTAATTAGTGTTATTGCTATTTCATGAGATGCTTGTCATCTCAAATCCTTACCACCCTCGTAGCTAGTGCATTAAGGATGCATACCTTTTGAGTGGGTAATGAGTGTGTGATGATGAGAGCCAACATGAAGATAACTCTCATTATGGGTTTTCTTCTTGAAAACTTGACATCCTAGGGTTTTGTTAGGTCTTTTAGTAACTAATGATTCAAAGAATTTTGTTTTTTTATTCTCCTCTACCTTCATGTAAGACATAATGTCATCCAATTGAAAATAATGATGCTAAAAAAAGTGTTAATATTTTTTTCCATGAGGCCATTTTACATTGATGTCATCAATGAACCTCTTCCACTAGTTGTTGGTTTGATTTACTTTTGGAGTACTCCATAAAAAGATTAGAAAGAAGTGGTGAAAGTGAGGGACCCAATTACTACATTTTTTGCGTGTTCCTCATAATCTCTTTGAATGATAAAGAATGTGGACCATAGGAAAACCTCTAATAACCTAGTTATATTTGGATTGGTGGCGTCCTTATCTACTTTCACTACTCATACAAATGAATATTTATAAATAATGAAACAATGTTAAAACTAATAAGGATGTCTTGTGATTCTACCCTCTCATGTTTATTAATTCTAAGAAAGTCATTGGAGTCCTTCATGAATGACTCAATTTACTTTACCAAAGGATTGAGTAAATTCTTTTTGTATTTTGCAAACTTATAAGTTGGAAAGCTAATTTTATTTACAATAAACCTAAGGTGACACATTTTTTAAGATTCCTAAGTAATCCATAAATTCTTAAAGTAATTTTTTAGGTCAAGGTAGGCCACTTCTTTATCCTATCAACCACATTAGATTCCTTTGTAGCCTTCTTAAATTTATCCTTAATCACATTGGTTATGGTATTACTACCCAAATTTTTATAGCTACCACCTTTAGTGAGTTTCCCTATTATTTTCAATATGTAATCACTATGGTTCATTACCACCATGGCCCCATATTTGTTTACCTTCAAATAACAATTTTGTTCTTATTTCTTAGATTCTTGAGGGCTTCATTTTTACCTTTACCCAAATTTTACCTTAGGGTTTGGCTCTCCTTAATACCATCCCACCATCTTGTCTCACTTTTTGCTTTGCTTCTATGAACAACACATGTGTATTTTCTTTCATAATTCATGTTATGATTTTAATCAAGATATCATTCATTGCTATCACAATCCCTAATAATTTTATCAATATATTATTTCAACATTGCTTAGCTCATGAATTGATAGTTTGATCTCATTCTTCTAAGCATTACCACTTCATTTTTGGGTTTATGATGCTTATTTATTATTCCATTGGTTTTTTCAGTTTTCTTATCCATTTCAATATGACCTTCTGACTTTTTTTTAGCTTACTTGGAAAATTAGTTGTACTTATTATTTCCTATATAATGAGATATAAAGGTGATATAGAAGTTTTTTTTATTATGGTGATGGTTTTTACTATTATGATTCATGGTTTTGGTGTGCATGTTGTTGAGTATTTAACGTAAGCATGAAAAACAAGGATATGGTTGTAAGCATACCCCACCTTAATATGTTAATATAATAAAGGAATATTTTGTTGTTTCCTCCTGGGACTCTGCTGACAAGGATAGATGGCCTATGCAATTAGTAGGGGTCCTTCGTAGTGAAGGTATTGATAAGGCCTACACTATTTGGAAAATGTAAACCTTCTAAATTATGGCCTGGAAACCTTTACTCGTTTGGGAAGTTTATTCCATTATTTAGGAATTTTTTGAGATGCAATAAACAAAATGTAACTACTTTAATATGAAAAATGTTGAATAGTCATACTAAACTAACAAAGACTGGGGGACAAACATAACAACAAATATAACACAAATTTATATCTTTAACAAGAAATTTCGTATAGAAATAAAAGAAAAAATATTAATAACCAAATGCATATGAAAAAAGTTAGAAAAATAAAAAATAATTATATTGTTATCGTTAATTAAACCTATAGACAAACAATTTGTAGACAAGCAAAATAAGATAGATTACACATATATGGAAAAAGTATACATTTGTAAAATTTTATTGTTATACCATTCCAAAACTTAATTAAAGATTATATTTTTTACACATGAAAAGCTTCAAAATTGAAGTTTGAATTCAAAATATCTTGGACAACAGTGACTTTTCGTTCATTAATTTTCCAAAATATTTTAGAAAATTATAGAAACAAAAAAGTCTCATCTCAATCAAATTAGTTTTACTTATACAAAAATAGTAAGGAAAAAATTACCATTAGGATGGTACATCTAGTTGGATAATTATTTGTCCTTCTTGTATGTTTGGTTCCCTCATTACATTATCCTTTTATCCTATTTAAGGCTTTGATTTCTCTTATCAATTCAAATCCCCTCCTCGAGGAGGATGCTTTATTTTGTTCAATGGAACTTCTTCCCTTTCTTTAATCCATCTTATTACATAATTTTCCCATGCCTCGAGAGTTTGATTAAGTGTATTGTTCTAGGAAAAGATATGCCATTTGAAGGGATTTTTATATGGTCCAATTCTCTACATTATTATTTTCTCAAATTTCTCCATCTTAGTTAATAAATCCTTAATTATTGTTCTATCTTTAGTAGAGCTCCAATAGAATCATGGATGACTATTTCATTAACTTTAGGGAAATATTTGAAATATTTCCTAGTTGGTACCAATATAGCTCTCCAAATCCTTAGACACTTGTGCTTGTGGGAAGAAATTATCTTTGGATGCAAAACAATGCAAATAGAAATTTTTTATCATGTTATATGTGACATGCCACATTATAGTAGAGTATATTATACCATATGTGATCCTTTTGAGAGAATTATGAGTTTCTTGCTTCCAATATCTCAGAAGAAAATCCATTTGGTCTAAGGCTTAGTGAAATGAAATTAAAAGGTTTTACGAGGGAATTATTCTAGGGAGGACTACCAATATTTCCCTTTCTCAAACTGTGGTTGAGCTTGTTGATAGGGAAGTTTCCATTCTTGGATATGATTCATGACATTAGCTATATATTGGCCCCAGGATTGCACATGTCATGCTTTTTCGTAGAATTTCCTCTACACATTGTGGAATTCATTTTGCACCCTGAAGACATAATCAATGAAAACTAAAGTTTTATATTTGATGGGCTTATAATAGTTGACCTAGTTTTCCAACAATGTGTTTTTTTCTCTGATACTCCTTTATCTTGTTCTCAATGTCCATGTCATTATAAACATTAGTTGTTGGACTTATAATAGTTGACCTAGTTTTCCAACAATGTGATTTTTCTGTGATACTCCTTTATCTTGTTCTCAATGTCAATTTCCTTATGAACATTATCTTGTGTAATATCTAACCAAAAAAGGTAGAGGAAGACAAGCTTATCTTTCTTGTTCCCATCACTTTCATCTCCATAATGGGCACTATTTTATAATCCAAGTTAATTATCCTTTGTTTATGCTTATGAGTTTTAAATTTCTTCATTTTCATATCAAATGTAAACAATTCCAAAGTGGCAACTTCATGAACTAGAATTTCATAGGACCATCCCCTCCTGCAACCATGTGTACCCAAGGGTACTTACAAATGTTTTAATAAATATTTCTTCCATCGATGTAAAACTTTTTACTCCATATTGATTGCAATGGATTTTGTCCTCTATGCCAATTCTTCTCCTTCTTATCTAGTCTCTTCAACCTTAGCGCCATATTAATGTTTCTTCATTATTTCTTCTTCCATTCTCTTATACTCTTAATATTTAGCTTTACCCTATTTCCTAACTAGTTCCTATTGTTTCATTCTTTTTGCTTCAGCTTCATATTTTAATTCCTCTTCTTTTTTTCTAGCTTGTTCTATTTCAATTTAATATTCCATTCTCTCATTTTGTAAATGAAGAATTTAATAAAATTAGACTTAGAGGTGTGGCTCTAAACATTTGCTTGGTTTTATGACTAAGGGTTTATAGGGTAAATTTTTTAGTAATATCTGTAAATACTATTGTTCACTTTTCCTTTTTATAAGAATCTATATGTGCATTGCTTTACTATAAAGGTTTAAAACTTATATTCTTTTTAGCTTCTAACATCAACCTTGGATTTATTTTTATCTTTTTATTTCTTTTCTATCATATGTTCCTTTCCTTGGGCGTCAACCTCTTTCTTCTCACATGATTCTTCTTTTTTAGTTACTTTTATTTCTGCCTCTCATTTTTTTGGCTTCAGCTTTTCCTCTAGCTTTCTCTAATGCTTCTAATCTTCCTTTTTCCTATTCTTTCCTCTTTTCTTGAAGAAATTTCCTTTCCATATTAGACTTTTCATATTCCTCTTTCTTTTTCTTATCCTTTTCTTCAACAATAACTTTCAAATTATTTAATACTTCTTCATAATTTTAATACCCTATAATGATGGTTTTAGATTTGTTTTATTTCTTCTTGCAAGGGAAGGACAAATTCATCTCAAATTTTTGTTTTTCAACCATGCTCAATGGATAATGCATTTGAGTTCTTTCCATCTTAAAATGATATTTATTGATATTATCTCATTCCATCCTAGCATTA
Organism: Pinus taeda; assembly: GCA_000404065.3. Lineage (NCBI taxonomy): Eukaryota > Viridiplantae > Streptophyta > Pinopsida > Pinales > Pinaceae > Pinus > Pinus taeda. Next base: position 26,819 of record APFE031345553.1, on the reverse strand, counting down.
ATAGAGTTCTTTAGTTCAATTATGCATATGTATAATTGATAAGTTGGGCATAACTTCTTTTGGTGCTTAACACCATGCAAATTGGTTTGGTATCAAATTTCTTGAATGAGAAACTTATTTGGTGCATATATTGGAAGTGTATGGGATGGCTAAGTAAAAAGTCAACCGTAATATAAGTGGAGTGTTCATCTAGGTACTAACCTTGAATTTTGTTTAATACTTCTAAGGCTTTTACGGATATCCATGGTTAGGGTACAAAAGATAAACTCCTATAATAGTGCCATGAAGGCATCAGGGATGAGGAAAAACTAGTATTTGTACCCATTCTTCCATAAAGAATTGAAACAAGGGATTGTTCTAGAGACAAAGACCAATTTAATCCTGTGAATGTGTTGGAAGCACAAACTAGATCTAATAGATAATACAACACACAAGAATTTGGGGATTTAGTGAGTGCATTTGTTTGAGCCTTTCCTATAGCATTTTTCATTGTGTTGGATAGGATGGATACCTAGTTGAAAATTGAAACTTGTAGTTATATTATGAATCACTAGTACCAAATCTATTTTATGTGAGTTGAACATTTCTACCCTCCACATACCATTTAGAAAGAATATTGTATTAGATATTATCATGAATGGAAACCCTTAGAAACTTATTGTTGGAGTACATTTCAACCTTTCATATTTTGTAGTAAGCTTCAAAATGTATCAATGTAAATGATCCAACACACTTTCCCTAGCCATTTAATATCCTCTTGTTACTAATATCTCTATGTTGTATCAAGTATTTTATTATTTCTACATAAGGTAACATTGGAGATCTGGATGTTGCATTCAATACAAAATACTTCCTCAAATTCTATGTTATTGCAAGATTATCTTATTCCCTTTCATTTAAGTTATCAACATATCATACTCCCTTCCCATCCTTAACCAAATGGAACAATTCATTATAGTTGTGATATTTGTTAAATCTAGTAATGTAAAAGGTATCCATATAAATGGGAACTTATCGTCCTGAAGAGCCACGGTGACTAATTTCTTAACTTTCATGAGTTTATTCTCCTTATTAAGTGATGCTATATTGTTTTGGTAATATGTTTGACCGTTAAGGTTTTTTCTTCATAATATTTTATTATTTCAATTGGACGTTTAGGTTGGCCTAATACTAATTTCTTTTTCATTCCTTTTTTTTTTTTTTTTTTTTTTTTTTTTTTTTTTTTTTTTTTTCTGAAGCAAGAGTCGATCCTTCTATATCATTAAATCAAACAAAAAATTACAGCATGTACAAAAACCTAACCCCATCGTGGACTTAGGAAAACCAAGGGAAATCTGCCATAGATTTTACCCTTCCCTTTACACCATACAATTCTATTCTCTCAAAAAAAAAACTTTAGGATGAACATTATGATTCAAAATCCTAATGTAAAACTCCGCTGACTCTCCACGTATTTGATGCGTCAAGCCTAAAAAGACCCATGGCCCCATAAAACAACGCATTCAACTCTGACCGTCAATTCCTCCTGCTAAATCGAACGACGCGGTGAAATATCGCACGTCCATATTAACCAAACTTTAACCCCTGATAGAGGGTGGTATTCATAACCCCTCCCTTGCCACGTGTTAGGAGACTAATGGGATCGCTCCCAAAAATATGAAACCACTTACCATTCCGAAGCCAAGCGATCATTTGGTAACCGCTTGGTGCCTGGCTTTCCGTTCCATGAGGGGAAAACAGGGAAAAAGCCCCCGCCAAACAATTCCAACTTCCCTTCCCACACAATCCCACCTCGGAACTTGCATCAGAGACTGCCACATACTGAGAAAAGAACCCTATGTTGCAGTCCGAAAGAAAAGGGGGACTAGTTTGCTTACACCAGGGTGTTAAGTGGCCACTCTGAGCTTGCCCTTCATCAAGGTGGAAACTAGAGTATTGAGATCGAACTAGCTGGGAAATCATCAATCCGTGCATTTCACTCTAGTCCAGTATCTAAAAATATCTCTGTCCTCTGCCGCTTGTTCCTTTCAGAGAGATTTTAATCTGCTTTGAGGCATCTCCTGCCATTTCATCTCAATTCTGCAATCTGAATTAAGTAATCCTTTGTCAGCCAGAGTGTCTACTAGTTTATTGGCTTTTCGTCGGACATGGTTGAAATTGACAATTCGTAGATTTAGGAGATGATTTCGAATTCTTTGATACACTTGAATTAGTCTCTAGTTTTTCGAGACCTTCTCCAACGCTGCTTCGCAACCGATTCTCTTAACAACGTTTATGGATATCTCAGAGTTTGCTTCTATAATAACATTGGAGCTATGATTTAGTTTCAGCAGCTCAAGACATTGTTCTAAAGCCATTAATTCGGCCATATTGTTCGTGGCTTTACCTAAATGGTAGTGAAAAATAAAGATTATGTTTCCCTCTTCATCTCTTAACACCCTGCCATAACCAACTGTTCCAGGGTTGCATTTTGAAGCCCCATCAGTATTGCATTTCAGATAACCTTTCGGTGGAGGATGCCAGAACTCCTTTTCCATTTCCAAATATTTTACTTTTCTGCTTAGTCCATTGGGAATGATATCTTGCATTCTCAGTTGCCTGAGTTTTCTTGTTTCAGTTTCTGTGGGAGGGTTCTTGGGATAATTAGGAACAATGGTGCTAACTGTCTCCTTAATCTACTTCAAGATCAGATCCAACAGGCGAAGAGGAATAGATTTTTCATCCTTGAAGATTCTTCTATTCCTTTCTTTCCAAACATTCCAGATAATGAAGCTTGGCATAAAGGCCCAGGCCAAATTAAGGAGCTTGTTCTCCGAAAAGTTTCTTCTCCACTTGTTTAGGGTATTAATGATACTTTCTTTATCTCTGTTTGTCTATTGAAAAATGGTGGCAAAAGTATCCCACAACTAGGTGGTGTAGGTGCAACTGTTAAGAATATGCTCCATTGTCTCCTCTAGAGCTCCACATAGTTGACATCTAGAAGGCCCAAGAACACCTCTTTTCCGAATATTGTCCCAAGTTAAAATTTTCTTGTGATGAGCTAACCACATGAAAATCTTGATTTTCATCCACCCTTGGTGGCTCCAAAGTTGTTGCCAGGATTTCTCTGGAACACAGGAATCTAGGTTCAGGAGAATTCTTTTTGCTTCCTTAAGATTAAAGGTGCCTTCTTTATTGAGGCCCCATCTTAACTAATCCTGCCCCTCCGTTACCAATATTTTCCTTTGATTTAACATGCTCATGATTTCCTCTTCTTTTATTTTTATGACACTGTCATCTCTATAGTCTATACTTTTCCAGTTTCTCCACTTTCCGGAGTTATGAGGAAGATTCTAGAAATATTTAACTTTGATTAGACCTTGGGAGATTGTTTCCTGCTTGAGGTTCATAAAGTCCTCTTTTAATAGTTTTGGTTCTTGTTGCCATTTGTCTTCCCAGAAGAGAGCTAGATCTCCTGCTCTGATTTCCCAGAAACTGTTGTTTTGTACTAGGCTTCTATTTTCCCAGTCTTTTTTCTTCCTTCTTTCTTATCCCTTGGTAGCCATGTATATTTTTTTACATGTTGGGGACACAAAAATGAATAATGTAGGGTTTAGCCCAATTCACTACTATTTTTACTTCTTCAAATAAAACGGGATATTTATTCCTATTTACATATTAATGTCACAAATGGGGAGTAAAATGTGAGATCGGAAATATTATCAAGTGTGCTATTCATGACACCCTGATCATAACTCTTTAGGGAGACTATATATTGGTAAACGAGTGTGGAAGCCACACAGACAAATTTAGTGACAAAAATAAATAAATGAAAATTCAAAATTTCAAAGAAAAATGTAAATCTACTAAAAAAAATTTCAAACTAAAGAAAATATTAGAGCTTATTCTAAGGACTTAAAACTCAAGTTAGTAAAATCTAGAAGGAAGTAATAATAAAATGAAAATTGTTTTGCACAAGTCAACCAACTTAACGTAATTAATAGAAATACCTTTATGGAGTTTGGACATTGACATGGAGAAGTTTTGTCTCTCCATCCATGTTGTATAGTTTACAAGTTCCAAGGCCAATATTTTTAGCTACTTGAATGGACCAAGCCATAAGTGTTGATATTTCATGTTATTTTCTTTTGGTTCATTTTTTCATACCATTTCAAAGCAAGGCCTCCTAAGTAAAATATTGTTCATGTTGCTAAATTTTTATCAAACCATCACTTAAGCATTTACTCATGAACATCAAAATTTTGCTTCACTTTCTTCCTCTCTTCCTCTAGGTTCATTAAGAGATTAAGTTATCTTTGGATAGTTGGAAAATTCTACCCTAGAGGAACTTATGTAAGTTGGAGGGAAGGTAGGAAAATATTTAGAGATAATATGTTTTTTTTTATGCACCAATAATTTGATAGAGGTTATTAGACTAGATTTATGCATAACTCTATTAACACAAAAGCCATTTGGTAGTGCATAATTCCAATTTCATTATGATCAATGAAAATTTTATTTAAAATTACTAGGTTCTTATTAGTGGACTCAAACATACCATTTCCTTGAGTGTACTAATTAGCATAACATAACAAAATGTTTCCATTTTAAAAATCAAATTTAGCCAATTTCAAAGAAGATAAATATGTTGTGCATTATATAAAACAAAAATGGAAGTCACCTTAAACTTGATAATAAGTTATTGTTTAAGGAATTTGATGGTGATTGCTTCAGTTACTTTGGTTAATAAAACTACTTCTTTCCATCTTGTAAAATGGCTTATGGGTATTAAAATGTATTTGTGTTGTCTTGAAGTGTTTGGGTTTATCTCCCTATAATATATGGAGTGCTCCACTCTATTTTTACTTGAGATAAACACTTTCAATTTTACGTTGACTTCTAATATAGATACCATGACATACATTCTATTCTTTGAGGACATCAGACATTGATGATTCTATTATTATTTTATGTGATGATGAATAAGTATGTACTTATTTCAATTATTAATCTAGACTATGTTTATGGTTATGAAAATAATTCATATTGATGGTTTTAATGTTTCTTATTGTACATATATATTGGGATGACTAATATTTATGATCAAATGTTACTAACAATTTCTTGTGGGAGGAGACCATGGTGACACATAGGTGTGTGAGGGAAAATTATACTAGTTTGGTTTCTAAGTAGCACTGATATTGAAAAGTGATATATATATATATATATATATCTGTGTGTGTGTGTGTGTGTGTATTGATGATAGGTTATTGGATGAAATAATAAGTTACATGTTTTTTGAATGATTCACACATGGTGATGTGGTTGTATAAAGTATATTGGATCTTCATGGAAGGGGTGGGACAACATCCTTGATTCCACCCACTAGCCTCGAAGTTATACAATGTTGTGAGGGTTGGACTATATATTTGGTCACTCATGAGGTTTCATTAAGGTGCACACATCAAGGAAGACACCTTGATCCTTAGGAATGATTAGTCTTACAACAAAAGACAACCTTAGAGTTAATGGTGGTCTCCACCATCATGTTTATGTTATCCTCTACTTATGATAGATACTTGTTGGGAAAGTGTTGTGGCACCTTTGGAACTCCATGAGAGTTTCTTAAAGGGAAAAATGAATTGGTACCCTTGTTATTGAGAAAACAGTAAGGATATTAGAATTTTAAATTGTATGGAATAAGCACTTAAGTTAATGAATACAAAGCAAAACCAGTTTAAGGAAACTTAAATTATAAATTTAGATAATACTTGGAAAAAGGGATTATGGGGATAAATTAAAAACTAAACTTAAGAAAAATAAAAATGAAGTAACTTAAACTCAATTAAGTATTCTAAATATCCTAAAACGTGAGGGAATAATCTTCTAAATTTATAAATATTGACAATAAAATGTTAAATGAATTATAACACTAAAAGTGGAGGTGGCGTGCATGAATTAAAAGGAATCAAATTAAAATAAAGAAGAATTACATTCAAGATAACCCCCCATATCCTAATTAAAACTTGAAATTGAGAGAAAGCAAGGGTGATTAAAGACATAAAATTGACATCTAATAGTTAACTATAGTTGAAAAATTGCTTAAGCACAAAAATAAGATTATCTCAATTAGGATCAAGGGACAGCTAAGAGAAGAAAAAGCATTTTTTGGGGTGATGAAATTAGCCTTTTAAAATAGAATAAGGAAATGAAATTCATGAGAGCCTTGATAAAATTATGACACATGGGTACATAAATAGTAGGAGTTTGGAAATTAATAAAATCATTAATTTGCATTAGATGACAAGTGGAAACACTATAACTCCTCTAAAAGAAAATCAAGCTATGAGAAACTTACTTTTGAATACACTCTAATGTTGGATGGATGCCCTAATGCTAAATTACTTTTGAGTGACCAAATATATTGTTATTTGTGAAGTTGGTGTGCATGGAGTTTCTATTAAGTAGAAACCTCTTGAGTTTAAAAGCTCACCTCCACATTTCTAGTATATTCATCTCTTGTATAAACCCATTGTAGCTTATAGGTCCATGGGGACAAACAATACCAAAGGAGAAGACATGGAGGTTATTGGTGAGTCTGTGATATTTAGAAAGTGCAAGAGTAAAAAAGGTTGATTCTTCTTAATTGACATTGGACTACATCAACGATCAATCAACCCTCTCAAATTTGTGGATGTGGAATAATATGGTGAATGATATCATATAGATTATTTTTATATGTATTTCTTAGCATAACAAACTAGTCACTAGTTAAAGCATTGATGAAGGTTGGATTGTAATTATGAATATGAATCTTTTAAATGGATGAAGGTTAATTGTAATTGTAATTATAGAAATTTATTATATTTTTGAATAAGAGGAGAAAATAGTTGATGAATGCCAAGTATATTTGTAAAATGAGCTGTATGACAATCTAGAAATAAATATATTAATGAACACAGGTTAATTGTAGTGTAATTGAAAACTGCAATGGTATTTATATGGTAATGCAAACATAACATATGATGGTTGTTGTTAACCAAAACTAACCTATTAATTATGTGTGCTTTTATTGATTTCTGTAATAATTGAAGAACATAACTAATTGATTCTACATACATTCTATTGATGTTAGTAATTCAATCTATTTGTTAGGTTGTGCTCTTGATTACTGTAGAAATTCTACGAATATATTTATTTATTGCTATATAACTTTTATGGGTTGCAACTTATTCAAGAATATAAAGAAGAATAGATTTATCTATTTCGTCATACATTCATTGAATTTAGTAAGCAATTCATAATGGCATGAAGAATATAGTTATTTATTTATGTCTACATTTGTTGATTTCAATGATTCATTTAAGAACATAGTTATGTTATTAATGTATACATCTCATTCTAACTCCTATAATGAAATTGCATGAATAAGAGAAAGAAATTTCCAAACTCAAATTGGGTTCTTGAATACTTGTAATACCTCCAATAGAGTTAAGCAAACACAAAACTATATCTAACTACGCTAAACTTAAACAATAAAACCCATCACCTGTTTGCATGAAACATGAGGTTTATGGGTATGTTTGACACAAGTCTAGACAGTATCCTCCTTTGCTACCCAATATAAGCTTGTAAAATTATTACCCTTTTGAACTTAGCCTCTACAAAGTCCAATCTTACTCAAAAGCCTAAGTAATTAGGCATATTTATACGGGTGCTAATTAACCAAACCTTATTTGAATAATTTATGGATACCTGAAGATCTGTATTGATTTCATTTGGGAACCTTTATGTTAACCTGATAGTAATTTTGCAACTACTCAGGACATCTTTATGTTTTTTGGTTTTTATTTCCTTCTTCCTACACTTATAATCACTCAATGCTTCAACCTTGTTTCTTCACTCATTAGATCTAACTCTTACCTAAGTGATGTAATTACAAAAACTAAATCCTTGAGCACCCAAGTGCTACTCCTTAAAGCACCCAAGGCTAAGTGTTGGAACCTAATGCTAATGCATTAGATATTGGTAAACAAATATTATACCTTGTAACACTTTTAAAATATCTATGGTAGGGACCATCAAGAGTTCAAACCTATATCGAGATATCAAGGTCCAATGATATTAGGATATTGATTCAAACCTCATATTGGGGAATCATTTTATATTAATTTTTTTATAAGAGAATTTTTAGAAGTTATTTTTTGTTCAATTCCTATCAATGCTTACTCTAATGCTATGAGTTACTAAATGTCCCCATGTATTAGAGTCGCATCAACATTCTCCCTTTGCTTGACTACATTGCCAAAAGATTTCCAAGATGGTGTTAAAAATTTCCATTTGAAATGGCACGAGTTTGAGTTGTGAACCAAAATCTATAGCTCCCTCAATGCATCTCATTTCTCCATTCATTTGAAATAGATGTTTCCCATGTCGTTTTCCTCAAAGTGTTGTGAATGTCACAACTAATAATAATCTTAGGATGTCCATCTATTTCCCTATTAAGGATATTGAAGTATGAGACAATAAAGTTTCTTCACCATATTTCACCCATTTCTAATTCCAAACCCATAACTTTAGGAGCAAATTCATTATTAGACTTTTGAGAATCTAGTTGGGAAAATTTCTCTTTCGACAGGTCTACTCTTTCTCTCTAAGTAATTTCCCATTTCTTGGGTTTAATTCGCCTTTCCCTTGACTTGTTTTTCATTTCAGTGCTGAATTTACATTTCTTTAGGTTGAGTCCTTCTTTACTAGGATGATTTCCTCTCTAGTTAACTTTTCCATTATCCTGGCCAATTCTATTTCTATAGTCAACTTAATTTATTTCCTGAGTCAACATAATTTCATACTTGGTCATTTTCTCTCACCCATGGGTCCCACATAACCACAAAATGACTATATGCCTCCACTAGATCATAAATTCATTAGTTGGCTAATTGGACAACTAGTCGACTTAGATCCTTAGTCAATTTCGCTCTTTCCTAAGCAAGTTAAGTCTTAGTTAGGTTGATTCAAAAAATTTCATTTGGTTCCATTCCCTAAGTTTAATTCTAAAATCACTTGGTAAAATTTTTGGACATTCCAATAACTAAGTATATATTCCAATCAAGGAAAAATCTAGAGGGAGAAGCCATTTTCCATGAGAAATCAATTAGGTTTCATTAATCAAGTTGACTTATGTTGACAGCGAAAGATTAAGAAAAATTGAATTGGTGATTCTTATTTCATTCATATGGGGGGTCATTCATATAGACATAATTCTCATTCCAATGAGATATCTTGCAAACAATTTATATCAAATTTCAATTACAGATGCGATAAGGAAAAAATGACACTATTGTTACTCTTCAGTGAGGATTTCACTGGTTTAAGGTACGACTTTACTATTGGTCCTTAATCTCATGATTTATTGGTGAAATCAAGATTATGCTCAATTGAGACAACAACAAGTCTTTTGTAGTTCATAATTTTGATAGTTTCTTCCCTTAGGATTGGGACATGCAGTTAGTAAACCAAGGTAACTTAGCAAGACTCCATCCAAATACTTCAAAGCTAATTTCACATTTAAACATTACATTCAAACGGATTAAACTAACCAACAAAGCTTTGTGTCACAATTGGTGGTTGTATGAATTTTTCACATAGAATTTCAACATTAGACCACATGAAGGCATAGGAGTTGTCGCCATTTATATGATGGAGGTCTCTACATAAGAGAACCAAACACTCAAGCCTCAGAGCCAACCAACATACCATCCTCTATCCTAGTTGAAGGATAATGAATAGATAAATGGTAGTGGTTGTGTGCATATATGCCTTTTTGAAGACAAATATCTCTGATAAGATATAAACAAAGACAATAAGTTAAATCCCTTAGAGGATTTGTGTTGGTGAAGTGAATGGGCTATAGGTACGTCATTTATGAAACAAATCATAGGAAACTCTTCTCAAGGTGTTGACATACTTTGAAGGCCCCTTCCAAAGTCTTATGTTTCCCTTGAAAAAAATCATTTCTAGTGTTATTTTTTGTTAATGCTATGAGGGATTTTCTCCCCGTCCAATCCCTCCCCCTCTTTTGGCCCATCCATACCTAAACCTCCTAAAGTATATACTTTTTCCACTGTAAAAGAACTTTGTCTTAGCTTTATAAGTTATCAAGGCTAGTTATGGATCTTTGAATTTTCTTTAGTCAAGATGTCCCCTTTTATAAAATAAAACCCTTCTCAAGGGCTTCAACTTTTGTAAAGGACCCTTCCAAAGTCTTATGTTTCCCTTGAAACTCTCCCATTCTACTGTTATTTTGTGTTAAAGTTTCGTAGAATTTTTTTCTTGTCTAGTCCCTCCTTTTTTGACCCATCCAAACCTCAACCTGCTAATAGTATCTACCTTTGCGACTGTACAAGAACATTTTCTTAGCTTTAGAATTTATGTTGGCTAGTTAGGTATCTTTGAATTTTCTCTAGTTAAATATATCCCCTTTTATAAAATCAAACTTAGAGCTTTCTAAGCCCCTACCATCCTCTACTAAATCTTATAAATTCTCTAACGTATGATAAGAAGAACAACCCGTCACCACAAACCCCATTTTTTAACAAAAGTAAATTCCCAAATATAAGTAGAGAAAATTATTAAGAAATTGATTATCTTTTGCAAAGCATGTGGAGTTAAAGATGAATTCAAACTTTTACCTAAATTTAAAAAAATAATTCCTTGAAAGTTGCTTCAACCTTTCTCAGACTCAATCGTAGCTTTGTCCTTTCAACAAGTGCAAATGTGAAAAATAACTATCCCTTTCTTATAGGTACAAAAATGTCTTTACCACTAAACAACTCTAAAGTACTTCCCTCCCTTGAAACATCCCCATAACTACAATTTCAATTTCAGTGAAAATTTTTCTTTATCTTTATCTAATTAATTATTTTAAATATAATAAAATATTTTAATAATAAAATTTGCAATTTAACCCAAAATAATTTTCCAAATTTCCAAAAAAATACTTCAAATTATATAATAATTAAGCAAATACATTACTAAGCATAAACATTTCTGTCAGTCATCTTCCATCAATATTCATATAGCTTTTGACGTAAAACCTACAACATACTTGTGAATTTACCTGTTCATGAAGGTTAAAAAGCTTTTGGAAATATATTTTGTGGAGTGATTTTTTTTGTTTTGGAACAATGGTGACAAGTGATGTCAAATTCATGGCATAAATAATAATGAATAATTATGACCATGGTCCAAATTTTTTTTGTTAAACTCCATTTGAAGTATTTATATAAATAAATTGCTTTCACCGCTTTCAATTTTAATTTAAATATGTGATTTTTTATAATGTATTTTAAATAAATTAATGGATGAGAGGTTATTTCTAGTTTATTATGAGATGTTATTTAAGTAATAGGAATATTTTTAATTCGTCAAAATATAAATATTTTATAAAATAAATGTTTTAAAATATTAACAATCTTCTGTATTGAGATTTATTTATTAAGTTATAGTATTTATTTGAATATAAGTTATTTTTAAGCGGCAATAATTCGAGATCTTAACCATATAAAGATATTAAATTTTTAAAATGTAAATATTTTTACCGAAAAGAAATTAATTCCTTTTAATACATATTAATCTGAAATTAATAAATCTAGATTAATTTTATTTTTTATTGTTATTTTGTTAATAAATTTTAGAATTTAATTTAAAGTTACATTTATTTTATCCGCTCAGGATTTGACTGCTAAGTCTAGCAAGGCATACATACTCTAACCCCCTTTGGTTTTGAACCTGTGACCTCTTAAGAGGAAACACATGCTCTTAACCATTAGGCCCACTCAAGTTGTATACTTCCATTTTGCACTGTATCATTGCTATCTTCGACTCATCTCCAAAACAGTTGGCCAATTAGCTCGGGCTACATGTCTATGGCTATTGTTTTTGAAATAATTGGTGAATGTGGTATCCTGGTTGCTCTTGGAATATGTTTATCCCCGTTATATTTTTTGTGCATCTTTTCCATATTCCTGAACTTGCTGTAAATGTGTTTGCATATGTTTTATGTTCCTGTTACTTTATGATGTAGGTATCTGTCCTTCTGTATATGGAGTTTGCTTAGACATCTGTTTTTTGCTGTTTCTCATATGTCCTGGATCATAGCTTCTCTTGCCACTTTTTTTATCCTATTTCAGTTTTTATATTGACTCAATATAATCCATAATACCTTTTTCTATGGAAAAAAAAAAATAGATTAACTATCAAAGATACCCACAAATATCGACGTGGAATTGCATTTCGTTCGTTCTCGAGAAATTTGTTTGAATGAATGGAGACAGTGTCGGCCAAACTTTAATCACGTGAATATGGTTGTCTGTCGGCTAGTCATGTTTGCCCCATGCTTGCCCCATGCTATAATGCGTATATTCTAAGTCCTCTCTGCTGTAAGTTGATCCGTATGATTATTTTGCGGGACCCAACACGTAATGATCCAGGTTGCACATTCGATGAATTGCATAAGGAGCGGGTACATTTTTTTCAGAAGAAAACGCGGTGTAGTATTTGTATTATATTGAAAATAGTCTTGCATACACGGAATGTAAAGAAACTTTTTATCTTCATGACATTTAAATATTTTCCAAATATACATTTTTTTTTGTTTAGTTGAATATGAGGTCTGTTATAGAGATCATATTATAATAGATAATATCAAAAATATGGAACTCTCTGGCCATAAGACATTGTTTATAAAAAATAGAATCTTGAAACATACTAGATTATAGTCGAAGAGCTGAATGAAGTGTGTGCAGGATTCTACAGAGATACTAAGTTGCCATTTACCATATGGAGGCTACAGATTCTTCTTTGATAGTTCATCCGCTTGCTCATTTTGCACACACTTTATGTGTTTGCTTAAGGAGCGGATACATGGTAATGGAGTTTTAATTAGTCAAAATTGTAAATTTGAATTATTTAATATATATACTTCAAGTGGTTTAGAGAGTTGAATTTGTATATAATTAAAATTGCATTTAAATAATTAGAGATCACAACCTCATTTATTTATTATAATTTTAAATGAGAAAACCCAACATTTAAAATAATTAAATAATCCACGTCTATATAAAATTGGAATGTTTATTTTCCTTAAATTTTATGATAAAGAATTTTTTGCCATAAATCACATGATAATGTATTTGTCGACACTTTTCGAACCAATGATTGTGGTTCATCCTCACGACAAGTTGAAGAATCAGATCATGGCTACATGTTAAATCAGGTTAGAAAAAGAATCAGATCATGGCTACATGTTAAATCAGGATAGCAAATCATCCAATAGCTAGGTTTGTTTGGAAAACAACTATATTATACTAGATTGGACAAACGGCTATATTAAACTCAGAAAACGGCTAATTTTGATTAGTTAAATTATTTAATAATATAATTAAATAAATAATTATCTTAAAATGGATATCATTATATTTTAAATATTTTTGAATTTTAATAAAGTTTAGAAATATTATTTTAATACTTTCTGGTTTGAATTTTGTGTTATTTTAAGTAACATGTTAATTAAATTTGACTTTAAAACAAAATTAAAATTAGGAATAAAGTACTCTTCACTAAACACGTGTTTTTTCAAGTTAATCTCTCGTGATGACGTCAATTCCCGTGATAACGTTGTCGCTAACCGTACGTGGAAATACTATTTGAAATGAAAAACAAAACTTTCTTATTGTGACTATGCATGTGGTAAGTAAATGGTAAATGGAAAGAAGAATATTCTCGATAGTTTAAGTGATATTATGGTATTTTTTTATTATAAATGTAATTATTATGTGAATTGCTTAATGGTTAATTAGGTGGATTTTCGATATTTAGTCTAATTAAAATAGTTTTTAGTTTAGTGTTTAGTTGAGAGATTTGTTCAATTAATTGATTATGTGGTAAAGATAGAATTTGTATCTTCAATCAATTGATTTATTTATATATGTGTTTAATATAATGTAAAATAAGTTTTTGGTGTGTAATTGACTTTCTAAATTGGTACTGGTTCTGTGCGTATTTCCCTTACGGGAGAGCCTAGGTCTAGGAATCTGTGAAACAAATGTGAGAATTAGATTAATGATTTAGATTAAATCAACATATATGTGGAAATTTTTGTCTGAGCTGAAAATGCATTGAGCTACTTCAGTCAGTACTATAGCTTGAGAGGATCCCTTTAGAGTTTTTTCTGTGGCTCTGTTGGATGGGCCGGTCAAAAAGTGGAACCGCAGTTCATCATTGCTACCTAAATCGCATAAGCTCAATTCAGCTACAACTGTTTATTGTTACAACATGTGCTCGTAATGGCTATGTGGAGATCTGGGATTTTAATAGACATTTGAGGTCTTTGACGAAAACCGACCTTAGCACAACAATGGGAAATGCCGACTTCATCAATGTCAATATCACATACTTCAGCATAACAACAAACCAATCAATGCTCTCTCCCACTATGTCAAGTTTGTGAGGTTGAAGTCGAGGTTCAAGTAAACTCAATCAACGTTGAAACTTGAGGAGGTTGTGAAGTTGTTTTGATTCATCTTAAAGAAGAAAGGCGATTTCAAGGTGAAGTTGTATGGATCCAAGAAAGACTACAACCACTGGGAATTACTGTTGAAATTAAGGCCACTTGACAAGGAATTAGTAATAGTGTGTTGACATACAGACCCATTTGAAGAAGGAACCCATGACTCTCTATGTCTTTAGAAGAGTGAGTCTATAAAACCATTTGCAAGATTTCTAGCAATGATAATAGATGAACATCTACTAAATTGAAATCCTTGAACACATTTATTAGAATCAAAGTTGTCACAATTTATTATTAAAGGAGGAGTCTATTTTTTTCATGTGTAATTGTTGTGTGTCTGAGTTGTGATGTTACCGAGGGCTAGGATGGCACTGTGATTATGAGAAGGAAGTCAGCCTATCTTGTAGGAGCAATCAAGGAACAATGGGTGTGATTTCTCCATATCATGGTGGATTTTGACGAAAATATCATTGCTTCAGTTCGATGCAAGATCTGTCTATTCAAACTCTGAGTTCCTATTCTCTCCATTCATAGCTTCAGTTCGATGCAAGATCTATGTCTATTCAAACTCTGAGTTCCTATTCTCTCCATTCATAAGAATCGAAGACATGCACCAAAAGTGTTGTTTGCAATATCCATTAAGATCTTGGTTGTGTAGTTGTTAAATTGCTTTTAGTATTGAAATTTTGTATTATTTTTTTGTAAATTAAGGGGTCATGAACTCTCAAAATAATATAAGGAGGTCAATTTGTAAACAGACTTTAGTTACATTTCGTATCTAGATGACTTTCTTGTACAACTAGCGAGTACAATGGTTAGCACCCATGTAACTTGGTAGATGCAAGTTCATCCATAGAATGGCTAATAGTTAAGTTATTGCAAACATGTAATGTATTGTTTCTGAAGCAACTATTTTAGGAGATCAATGGAAGTAAATCTCAATATGGATGGTTTTCTAGATAGTTTGGTAGTTGTGGATCTAGGGAAGGATCCCTCATTTTTGAACATGTGAGAGTGGTCTTCTAGTGAGGTTATATGACAACATGGGACGTTGTTCAATAATTGGCTTTAGGAGATGCATGATTCGGGAGTTTGAGAGTGGAACTCGAGAATCCAACTTTCTGACTACACCTTTATGAGCATTATGAGACAACTTGATGGAGTTCACTCTATGTGATTTTGAAATTATTTGAAGAAGCTATTGAAGAATTTACAAACAAGAAGATAAAATACAAGTACTTGTTAAGGGAGGGACTTGGATATTTAACTCCTACTTGTCTTGTGCACATTGAATAAGATTCCTCATCATAAATGTAATTTTTATGTGAGTTGGTTAATTGTTAGGTAGTTGGATTTGATATATTTATTCGAGCTAAAATAGTTCCTAGTTTAGTGTTTGGTTGAGAGATTTTCTCAGCTAAGTGATTGTGTGGTAAAGATAGAATTTCTATCTTCAACCAATTGATGTATTTATATGTACGTTTAATTTAATGTAAAATAAATTGCCTGTGTAAATCTGATCCATTCGAGTGGCAATCACCGATATTTGGAGTCCATAAACCACATAGAAAAAAGAATATATGAGATGAATAATTAAGGTTAAAATTAAAAAAAGTTTTATAGTGTTTTTATTTTTTAATTTTATTGATTGAGCATTTTTATTTTATTACATATTTCAAAGGTATTTTAGAATTTGATGGATAGGAAAGAAGTCAAACAATTAAACTGATTCTTGTGCTTAAAATTTTCAAAATAATCTAAATTCCATAAATATTTTAAAATTTAATGGACAGAAGTAAGGTCATACAATTGATTTAACCTCACTCTTATCCCTCATCCCTCAGATTATGAGATGTAGAATGTGCAATGGAAATAGATTCTTCACTATAAATTAATAAGTTCAAGTATTTAGTAAAATCTCATTCTTTGATTTTTGTAGGGTTATTGATTCCGTGTAATGGAATGGAACTTCATCATGTAATTTCTGATGACTCCAAGATTTCAAGTTGGTTTTTTTGGAATGGAACTTCATCATGTAATTTCTTTATTGGCTTGAAGACCTTAAGATTTCACGTTGTTTTTTTGGTGGGGGAGGGAAGGGGAAGGGGAAGGGGAAGCTGTATTTATTATTCTTACATTGTATATTAATATTTTTTAGAATACAATTTTACGAGATATTGTAATGTTATTTAACCATTTAAAATAACAGTTAAATCCAAGAATTAAACTTACGTGAGAAAAGAGATAAAAGGAGTATATAGAGATGAAGGGAAGGTGTAGCAGTATATAAGTGTGTGAAAGGGGAGGGAAAAAATTATTTGATATATTAAGAGTATTGATTTAATTTAAAGTTTAGTATGTAAAAGTTTCGTAATGTGATATATTTTGTAATGTTAATATATTAAAATTACACCCAAAAAAAAATAGGAATAAGTTGAATTAGAAAAAAATGAGTATAATAAATATTAATACATTATAGCATGTGATTTAGAAAAATTATTTATAATATTCATTGTTAGTTGTTGATGTTTATAATTTTTAAGAGGAACCATTCTCAAAACAATGAGTTGAATGATAAAAATGTTACATCATTGAACAAGTGTTTTAAGGAAACACAGTCTCTGCCATTTAAGTGGATGTTATGCATTTAGAAAAACTACAAATTGATATATGAAGTAAAAAAGTTAATTTCCTACTAAGAGATATTGTTGGCACATTTACACTTTTACTCCTACATGTTAAAGCATTGAAGAAAACATAAATAATTGTAGGTAGTAACTCATGGTAGGTATATTCATTTCCATATTATTTCTATTCATTTTTTATGGAAATAGTTGCTTAAATTATGGTGGCCCGTAAATCATGGTAAATAGGTTATTTACATGAGTATAAGCTAAATTCAAAGATTTTAATTATGAAGCTTACAATGAAAAATCATTGCACAAATATTTAAAAATCATGGCATAAATATTGCAACTATATCCAAAAATTATGACAAAAAAATTTGAGGCAATTATCAACATTGCACAAAGGATATACCTTAAAATTATGGTATAGCAGAGACTAATAAATATATAAGATCAAAAGGAAGAGGGAAAGGTTAGATGAAATACAGAGAAAACCCACTTATAATAATTATGTATTACCAATAATAATATAATATAATAAAGCTCCCAGGGGATAGTTAATTTAGCTATGACTATGATAATAAATTGTTGTATATCAAAAACTTACAGGTTTACATTGTCAATTTACATATGTTTGTGGAGAGGGTATATCTAAATACCTAGAGACTATAGTGTTATATGTAAAATTCACTTCTGTGGAAAAAATGAATTCCCTAGATATAGTGGTATGATCAAGAACAACATAGAGAAAAATATCTATATTTTCTTTAGAGAAACTAGAATACAGAAAAAAGACCTACCTAGAATTCATAGCAAGTCCTCCTCTTCTCTCACTTGTAAGCTCCAAATCTAGCTCAACATGCTATAAATGGAATCTGCAACAATGACTAAAACAAGCAAGAGAACTACAATATCCACATAGCAGAATCCAATATCTTTATTCAGTGAGTCAACATGGCATTGAAATACATAAGCATCAACGTGACACAAGTATAGGAAAATAGATTGCCTTTGTATTAGTAAATAAAGGAGAGAGTTTCAACCATATATAGAAGTTGACTTGGTATATGTCTCCCCAATTGTCTTGTCATTCCTTTCCACAAAGAAAACCTTCACACTCAACCCTAATGAAAATGGATGATGATTCCTTAATCTCAAAGCAACAACATGCATTAGGGGAATTTTGAGGCCTAAAATGGACCTCCTAAGAAAAATGTACAACCAAAATAAACTTTATAAGAACCAACAGGATTCAAGATGATGATGTAAACCATGGGGGATGATTCACCATTTTTGGAGTAAAAAAGTACAAAGTTTAAAATAAGATAAAATAATAAAACTACTTTTTCGACTTGTATATTCAACTTATCTCCCTAAGGTTTTACTCAAATTTTGAGCGAGAGTGCTCGTTGGATGCACAATTTAATTCCCCATCCAAGGAGTACTCATATTGGATACTTTCAATGGACCCTACTACATGAAAAATGAGAAATACATGAAAAAACATGATTGCAATCACATTTTTCATGTATTTCTCATTTTTCGTGTAGCAAGGTCCATCGGAAGTATGCAACATGGATACTCCTTGAATGAGGAATCAAATTCTGCATCCAATGAGTGATTCCACTTGAGATTTGAGTAAACATATAGGGACATAAGT
This sequence comes from Pinus taeda, assembly GCA_000404065.3. Taxonomy (NCBI): domain Eukaryota; kingdom Viridiplantae; phylum Streptophyta; class Pinopsida; order Pinales; family Pinaceae; genus Pinus; species Pinus taeda. The sequence continues at coordinate 7,984 of APFE031345553.1, read as the reverse complement.
TGAAAATACGAGTTGAAAAGATAGTTTTGTCTTTTTTCCCTCTAAAATTTGATGATGTAATCTAATATTGTTTTATTATTTCCACTATTATTTTATAATTTCCTTAGGAGGCCCATTTTAGACCTCAAAAATCCCCTAATCAGGGCACTAACAATCTCCAAAAGCCAACCTAGACTCCATGGGAGGCAATAAATTTATAGGTTAAACATGGTAGTTTAGGATTTACCAATCTAAGCTTGAGATCCACTTATGAGGGAGGATATGCTCAAGGGATAAGAGGTATTATCACTAGAGTAGGATCACATAGGAATTGGAGATCTCTATCCATGGTAAATGGTTAAAACCAACTTAAAAGCTTTTGGAAGGAGAATATTCGAAAATGTTTTTTAACTTTCTTGAAATTCTAGAATCAACGCACGTGTAGAATGGAGCAACTTGTGTTGGTCAACACAAATTCTCAGTTATACAACCTATATCCAACACAGGTGGACAAACATACATGGTGCGTTGGGGCTAAACTCATGGGTTTTGAGCAGATAGATCTAGAAACTCATAAGTTTTGGAGAAATGATGCTTAGGGCTTTGCAAAGCGATTATGACAAAGTGTTCAAGGATGTTGATTGATATGGGTTTCAAGCCTTTTTGACTGATGTGACAAAATGACTTGTATGTATATATATAGCCCAAGTGAGGCATCTCGATTGGCGATGGCCATGTGAGTGAGGACATTAGTCTCTTGAGGTTTCGGGTTCAAATCCTCCTTAAATAAACAATGCAATCATATCCAATAAAGTATCAACCTTAAAAAATCTATAATACTAAATGTAATATTGAGTTATCAAAAAAATGTTATTAAAAACAATAAATATAAACTTGAATAAGCATTTTCTTGTAAGGTTAATCCCTGGGTTTTTAGTATTAATCCCTTGGGTTTATTGTTCCCTTTAGTTTATAATATCAATCCCTTAATTTTATTAATCTAAGGGTTGATATTCCTAGGGTATAATAGTATTCATAGGGTTCATAATATTAATCCTAGGGTTCATAATATTAATCCTCTTAGAGTGCCCTGCATACAACCACATTAGATCTCAATTTCACAACCTATGTTACAACACTGACCTTCCTAGCCTTTTACAATGCCAAAATTATAGTGAACTCGGGAAGCTTCTCTCCAAGATTTTTGAGTATAGGAATAAAATCTTAAATCAAAATAAATAATTTGTCTTTTTAGGTCCGATAGATCATTATTTGGTCTCATCGGACGTTAACCATCATCATCATCATCATCATCATAAATCCCTTGGGTTTATAATCATGGTCAACCATGGTTCAATCTCAAATTATGAGAAAGATTGTGTCTTGATCCAACATCATGTTGTCACAACCATCGTCATCCATGGTTAAACATGGAAGACAATTGTACGATGTAGCATTGTGACAAAGATTGTCTCAATATGAAAACCAACTATGGTCAACGATGGTCCAACATTGCAATGTGACAAATATTGTTTCAATATGAAAATCAATCATGGTCAACCGTAGTTAACCAGTGCATTATCTTAATATTGAAATCAATCATGGTCAACCATGTGTCACCATGGTCCAACATCATATTGTGATAAATATTGTCTCAATATGAAAATCAATCATGGTAAACGATGGTCAACCATGTTTATTTTAGGGTTTATAATAATTATCTTAGGATTTTTATAGCTTGGGTTTATAATATTAAACCTTGGGTTAAATATTATTCCCTTGGGTTTATAGTCACTTGGGCTTTTAGTATCAATCCCTTGGGTTTATTAATCTAAGGATTCATATTCCTAGGGTATAGTATTATTAATAGGGTTTATAATATTAATCCTAGCCTTTTATATAAATCCCTTGGGTTTATAATCATGGTCAACCATGGTCCAACGTCACATTGTGACAAATATTGTCTCAATATGAAAACCAACCATGGTCAACCATGGCCAACTATGGTCCAATGTCACATTGTAACAAAGATTGTCTCAATATAAAAATCAATCATGGTCAACGGTGGTCTAATGTTTCTTTGTGACAAGATTATGTGAATATGAAAATCAACCATTGTCAACCATGGTCAACCATGTTTATTTTAGGGTTTATGCAATTTATCTTAGGATTTATATACCTTGGGTTTATAATATTAATCCCTTGGGCTTAATATTATTCCCTTGGGTTTATAATCCCTTGGGTTTTTAGTATGAATCCCTTGGGTTTATAACATCAATGCCTTGGTTTTCTTAATCTAAGGGTTCATATTCTTAGCGCATAATATTAACCATAGGGATAAAAATCCCATGGGTTTATAATGAGGGTTTTCAATGTTTATCTTAGGTTTTATATACCTTGGGTTTATAATATTAATTTGTTGGGTTTAATATTATGCCCTTGGGTTTATAATATAAGGTAAGGAGAAAGAGAAGCTGGAAAATGGAAAGGAAAGAAGAATAAAAGTGTAAAGAAAGAAGGGGAGAAAAGTACATGCAAACATTGTTCCAAAGGGGGGCATGATGAATCCCACTATTGGAAATTACATCCTGAACTAAGGCCTAAGAAACCAAAAAATAAGGGGAAACAAAAGACGAACGCTACCACACAACATGATATTGGATCCGATTCTGGCGATGAGACCAAGATTTCAGCCATGGTCACAAAGGGAAAGGAAGCTATAGAAAGCACCAGTTCCTTGCATAGTCACAACAACACTCCAAATGAATAATCAAGGTAGAGTTGTTCCATGTAAGGGTAATCTCAAATAATACAAATAATGATGCATTATTTGATAGTGGGTCACAATCGAACTTAATTTCAGAAGAGTTGGTAAAAAAATTTAACCTTGAAAGTGTACCTCATCATAAGCGATATCCTTTGGGTTGGATAGCCAATAATGCAAATTTATAGGTTACAAGGAAATGCTTATTCAGGTTTTCCATTACTGAAAAATAATCGAAGGTCAGCAGTTAGCACTAACTGCACGATTTATGCACTAACTATAAATTAGTGTTAATTAACTGGAGTTTTTCCAGTTTTGGTGGAGTTTTCCTAGGGGAAACTGAAGAGGCCATAACTTTTGCAATTTTTGACCAATTTGGGCTCATAAAAAGTCATTCCTAGATGTTTTTGATGTTTTGAGCACATTGAAGTAGGTTTTGGGAGGAGCGGAGCATTGTAAACAACATTTTTTTCTTCATTTTGGGCTAATACAGTGGCACAAGCCATGCAAGCTGGACCAAGGAGATATAGCCTAGGAGGGGTGAACTTCTTTATCAAAACATTGTGTAGTGTTCATTTTGATGGTTTGTTGTATATTTTTTTTTTTGTTGTTCAACACTTAATTTACATTCTATTTTTCTCATGAATTTGACATAAAACTTGACAAATTTACTTGTTACATTCACAAACACCATATGGAAGCCTATGGACATGAAGCAAATGATCAGAAGATGTTTTTGATTCTGATGTTGAAATTAGCACAAAAAAACTAACATTCAACAACATATCAATACAAGTGCATTCTACCTCGGTTATATGGGGCGATGGGTTCCTTTTAATAGAAGTGTTGTAGAGATTTTTTCTATTCCATCACTATTTTGTCATTTTTACGTTGAAACCTCTTCTCTGCATTTTCTTTGTGTGTTTTTTGAGTATCAAATACAGATTAATTGGTATCAAAGCCAATGATTAGGCATATCTATATATATATATATATATATATTATATATATATATATATATATTATATATATATATATATATTTTATATTATATATATATATAATATATATTATCAAGAATTTTATCTATGCATTCTCACATCCTTCACAAAGTTCAATCAACATTCTAATCTAGCATTATTCTCATTGGGTGTTTCCAATGAGGAATCACTGGTTCAAGAATTAGAAATGGATCTCCATGAGATTCTCACTCTACAATAGTAAAGGCATCCTCCAAGACATATGCAACTTGATAGCTGATTTCAATTACCAAAATTATCAAGCCAAATGAATGGAGAGGCTATTGATTATTGGATTCACAACCTCTCCAATTACTTTAAAACAATTCATGAACTGGAAAAAGACATGAAGCTTCAAATTTCCATCCTACAGTTGAAAGGCATTACGCAAGCTTGGTGGGATATTGAATTAGAGCATTCTCATCTGGTCAGTGAGCTTGGGGAGACCATAGAACCCAACTCTACTCCCACACGCATTACTTCTTGAGAGGAATTATGCCAGGATTTGAGGGCATGTTTCTATCCTCTAGGGTAGATTCAAAATATTTTAGCAAAGTGGTTACAAGTTCGACAACTTCAGAACCAATGAGTGGAATCCTAAATCGATTTCTTTTGCAAACTACATATCCAGCTACATATTTCAGACCCTAAGGAGGTACTCATTGTTAAATTCAATTTTGTTTTATTATGGAGTTTTTGTAGAGAAGTGAAATTGTTTGTTAATGATTCCTTGGATAAATCCTTTCAGCAGGCATTGGTCGTAGAATGTAAAGTGGTTCCTCGAATTCGATCCCCTCAATCTCGTTCTACCCCTTCTAGTGATGGTCCTTCATCTAAAATCTATTTCTCATATTCCTCTCCCACCTATCACAATCCCACATGGTGTACTTATCATAAAACCAACTCCCATACCATTGCCGACTGCCGAGTACACCAAAATAGTCATAGCAACAAGACCCTTCTTACAGAGATTGAGCAACTAGACTCCACCATTCTTTCCATAGTAGTTTCTATCAATAATCCTATATAAGTAGACCCCTATATTATACTTATGCTAGCTAATCAATCTAGCACCTATAATACTCCCCTATTTACACATAATTGTCAAATAAAAAATGAGTTGGCTTCATTGATACTTTAAAATGGGAGTCAAAAGAACCCCGTGGATCAAGATTTAGTTGAACTCCTTAGACTTCCCACCACAACTCATTTGACTCCATATCATCTAGGTTGTGTACAAAAGGACAACCCTCGTCTTACCATGTCACCCTATTGTGGAATCATATTTTCTATTGGCCATTTATGGGATACAGTTATAGGTGACACTTCTCCTCTTGATTGTGCCAATTTGTTACTTGGAATTCCTTATCAGCAGACCCATAATATAGTATACCATGATAAAAACCAACAATAACAATTATAGCTGGAGGGTCCTACCTATGTCATCACATCCTCTGCTATTAAATCTAAATCCACCCCCTCCCTTTGCACTACAACTCTAGTTACTAAAATCAACTTGAACCAATGTATTTTGTTGTGTCTTGTTTTCCTTATCCAACCAGATAATATAACCAATCCCATTCTCCAACTCATGGTTCCTTTGATCCAGGAATTTGCATATGTTTTCACCCCACCTATAGGGCTTCACTCACCATGTTATATTAAATGCAATATCAATCTTATTCCTGGTGCCTCTTTGCCCAATTTTCCCTCTTATTGCATAGCTCATCGTGAGGCAACAAAAATTAAACACCAAATTGGACAATTGATGAATTCTGGACATATTCAACCTTCCTCATCACTATGTGCTTCCCTCAACTTTATTATGCCAAAAAAAGAAGCTTTTGAATGGTTCCTAGTGATAGATTATCTAGCTCTTAATAAGGCCACTGTTAAAAACTGATACCCCCTACCCTAAATTGAGGATTTTCTAGACCATTTACAAGGATCTTACTTCATTACCAAAATGGATTTGACATCTGGATTATATCAAGTACACATGCATGCATCTGCCACATGGAAGAATGACCTTGAGACAAATTTTGGAATGTTCGAGTTGATGGTCATATCTTTTGGGCTCTCCAATGCCCCAAAATTTTTTATGAGACTAATCAATGATATCTTTAGGCCATACTTGGGTAAGTTTTTGGTTATTGATCTTGATGAAATTTTGATTTTCAATAAATCTTGGGAAGAACAAATGCAACACGTCCGTAACATTTTGTAGCCCCTCCGAGCACATGAAATTCAAGTCAACGAAAAGAAACCATACTTTGGGAAAACATCAATGAAATATTTGGGCTTCATCATTGACCCAACAAGGGTTCGACCAGATCCATCTTTTGTGCAATATTTGGCACAATGGCCCATGCCTTCCAATCCTCATGATTTAAAAATCTCCATGGTAGGTATCAACTTCTAGTAGAATTTTTTTGCTCAATTTTTTAACCAAGTCTTATATTACATTAGATCTCTAACCAACCACAATTTATTTTGGATGATGAAGCTGCACGAAACTTTTCTAAACTCAAAAATCATCTATGCTCAACACATGTTCTATAGTTAGCATATTTGAATCAACTCTTTGAGATTAAAATTGATGCATCTCATTTTTCTATTGGCTTTGTTCTTAAAAAAGGAGTTCAACGTGTGGCCTATCTTTCTAAAACACTTGCAGAGACTAATATTATGTATAACACTGATGACAAAAAATTCTGTAGTATTTTCTAGGTATTGAAGTAGTGGCGCCATTATATTTTGGAAAAAGAGACAATTCCTCATACAGATTATCACCCTCTCATATTTATCAATTCACAGAGAAATATTAAAGAATAATGCAATTTGAAGTGGGTTGCGTACATTCAAAAATTTCATGTAGTGAATAAATATAAGAAGGGTCAAACCAAAAAAATGGATGATTTTTTAAGAAGACCCCCCACTCAAGCATTGCACATACTAGAGGTGCAGTGTGCGACATATGATTCTTGGAAGGAAATGTATGCCATAGATCCTACATTGGGAGAAATATGGGATTTTTTGCAACAACCTACTATTATCAATCAAATTCCATTTATTTCTTATACCATTTGAGAGGGAAGGATATATAAACTCAATCAAGTTTGTGTGCCACAATCTGATGATCATATCTTGTTAATCTGTGAAGCACATTCCTTTTCGTTTGGAGGGAATTTTGGCACCTCAAAGACCATTCTTAATCTACAATGCCACTTCTATTAGCATTCCTTGCACAAGCAAGTGGAAACATTTATATGCACATGTGAATTTTTTTCCCAAATCAAGCCTTCAAACCATGGATATGGTCTCTATCAACCGCCACCTGTGTCATCCCAACCTTGGGAATCATTTTCAATGGATTTTTTGAGTGGTCTTCCTACTACTTTCAAAAAACATGATGTTATATGGGTTGTGGTTTGTCATTTCTCTAAAATTTCTATATTTATTCCTTACCATAAAACTACTTCTTCCACTCAAATAGAGGAACTATTTTTCCAACATGTTTGTCCACACTTCAGCTTACCTAGGAGCATTATTTCTAATCAATATGCTCATTTTATTAACACATTTTGGCATACTCTATGGTCTCTATTGAGTTTCCAACTTTGATTCTCTAAAACCTTCCACCCACAGACCGAGGGCCAAATGGAAGTTGTTAATCATACATTGGTGCCCTCCCTTCGCAACTATTTTTCTAAGAATAAACAATGGGATTCATATTTCCATATCATCCAACACAACTACAACAAAGCTACACGTTCTTCCATTGGATTTTCATCGTGTGAATTTCGTTTTGGGTTTCAACCAAGATCACCCTCTGATTTGCCACTTACTATCATGCCCTCAAGATCTTCACATCAACAACAAGAAAAATGATCACCTTAGTGGTTTATCTAGTCTCTCTCTTAGCGACATCAACAAATAATTGTTGCATTGTAAGCAGCCGAAGAATGTGACAAACAAAGGCACAATAAGGATAGGAAAGCAATGCTATTTCAACCAGGAGACCATGTATGGTTGTTTTTGGATAAGAAAGGTTTCAAAGGACAACAACATAAACTACATCCTTTGTGATATGATCTATATATGGTTTTTGAACACATTGGAGAAAATGCATATTGTTTGGATTTGCCTCTGTTGGGTCCCTATAATACTAGTGATTACCCCATTACTATTGTAGTTATACCCCTTATTAATATTGTTGTGC